>JAQFJB010326533.1:0-10386 GCA_029874875.1 Naso minor
AAATAACCCCCCCTCTTGGCACTATTTTCTCTACGTATCCACACCTACACCTCTGCCTGACTAACGTGAACCCTGGAAATCAGAGTTGCTGTTTGTTTGGGCCAGTCTGCTGTTTACAGAAGAGACAACAATTTTATAGCCCACATTGAAAAAAATGAGTGATTTTGATACTGACAGTGACGACGAAATGCCGTTCAGTCCGAACGTAGAAAGATACCTGTTTGAGCCAGAATATACTGAAGAGAAACCTCTGGCAGGGGAGGCCGCTGAGAGAGGCTGAACGGGCCAAAAGGGAGAGAGAGGAGGCAGCTAGTGCAGCTGGAGGTGAAGTTGAACAACCAAGAGCCCAACCTGGTGGTGCAGATGTGAAAAGTGTCAGCCCATGCCCAGTGAAGAACAGAACTACTGCTGCCACAAGTGGGGGTTGCAGCACAACTTGTGGACATGACTGCGAATGTTGATTATGAAGACCCTTCACAAACCCCCTGCATCATCAACCATCTGGAGTTTCCTGCCCTACTCAAAGCTGGTGTTTTGCAGACTTTTTTCCATTTTCCCAAGATAAATTGGAAAAAACGTCCCAAACCAGAAGGGCCATGATTTCATAGGCTGTTATGCTATCCCCTAAAAAGGAATAATTTCCACAGCCATCAAGTGTAAAGTTACTGTGTCAATATATACTGTTTTACCATTTGCACAACTTGAATCATTACCAAATGACATCTATTATAAAAAACAGTCTGATTTGCAGTCATTTGTACACCTTTTGTGACAGAGCATTGAGTAACTATTCACTGTAGCCTTATAGGATAACATAATAAATCCAGTTATCAAACTGTAGTCTATCTACTTGTATAATGTGAAATAAGCAAATTGTAGGCCTAGCATGCAGATCAACTATATTTTGAAAAAAAAACAGTGTTTTGTTATATACTGTATACTCCATGCACTAACTGAATATAATGTTTTGTCCTCTTTTTTTGGTCTGTTTCAGGCAATTCAGGCTCATTGCATAACGGGTTGTCCTTGAATGGGCTCTACAGGGACTTCAGCTTGGAAAAGGCAACAGGAAAGTTCTACCCTCATGTGCAGTAAAAGCAATTAGAAATGCCTATCCAGAACCTAGTGGGCGGTACACTGGCTTCAAAGAATCTGAAGATGCACTGGATCTTGTTTGATTTTTTTTTCCGTCTCTCTCTGACTGAACATCCACAGTAAGAGCACATTGAACGTAATTTCCCTTGTGTAAAGCAACAAAGTAAAGTTAGTGTTGCATAGTTCAACATTATGTATAGTTTGGACACCATGCTTAGTTGTAAAAAAAAAAATGTAAATACCTATCCTGTACTAATACCATTCACACTGCATTTGAAATAATAATGTCTTCACAAATCTTACATTCTGGTTGTTTTTGCTGACAAATCCACACAATATTTTAAAAAATGTTAGTGCAAGACATTTTCAAACTGAACAGTACATCAGATGTGCAAAATGAATGGAAAGAACAACCTGAATTATTTGGAATTATAACCTCCTGCTTCATTATGGGAATGGGGATGCTAATTTGGATTCTGAAAAGCATGTCCTTTCAAGGTCATGCTGCTAAGAAAACGGTTTATTCTCAAACTGAGAAAGAACAGACTAGACAGGCAAGTGTAGCCAGCATACAATGACTGTTAAAATGGAGTCCTGTGGGTCCCTGACAAAAAAAAAAAAAGAGAGAGAGAGAGAAAGAGAGAGAAAAAAAGCACAAAATAAGTAACCCTAAAAAATAAAGTATGAAAATTTTGGTGGTGGTTTTTCATAAACCTAAAAGTAAGCAGGGAGTCTTTTTTTGGTGCCAGTTTGGGGGTCCTTGACAGAAAAAAACTTTGAGAACGTAGAGGCTTTTAGGAGCAGGCAGGGTGGGAAACACATGGGGAGACTGGCAGACATCCATGAAGCTGGGAGGCTGGTAATGATCCTAGACACAGGAGGGGCTGGATATATTTGAGATAAAGTCACAAGAAACATAAACTGGAATGACCTGGGAATGTATCTATCATATTTGTTCTATTGTTTATTTACCTTTCATGATGCAACTCAGCCTTCAAAACGTGACAGATGTTCTTGCACCAATAACTCTTTGTCTGGCTTTGGAGTACGAGCTATATTGGCCTGTAGGTTGACTGGTGGAAGGATGCGGAGCCGCGGATCATCCATACTGAACATCTTGCCCCGCCTGTGCTTGACGACTTGCTCCACAAGGTCTTTTCTGAAGTCTTGCTTGGTCGCTTCATATATCTTTCTGATCAACCATTTGTCAGAGAGCCTTGAGTGAAAAACATTGTGTCTCTTTGCACCTAGGGTAAAAACAAAATTAATTGGAACTTTTTTACTTTCAACTGTGACATGTACATGTACATGTGACATGTTTTAAAGGCTACAAAACTGATTAATTTCATCCAGAGGCCATTTTCATTTTGTTATTCCCCCGCATAACAAAGTGGAGCTCAGAGACATTTCTGGTGGCCCTCAAGGTGACATAAATAAATGAATGTGATATATTTGGTCCAATTCCAAAACAGTTTTAAACCAACCAAGGCAAATGGAATTTCTCTGTCCCCCAGAAAACACAACATACTTTTCTCACATGATCCACAATTGACATGATTTTTAGTCTATAGGGTATGATTACAGTGAAGAAAATATTTGTGTTTAAATTATTTTGTTTGTAGTTGTAGCTTGGGCATCCCTCACTCCAATGTCTCATTCCTAAATTGGTCCTCAGTGATCCAAGCCGAAACACATCTGTCTTGTAGCATGCTGCATATACAATAAATTGACTTCTCTATTTTCCAGTGAGTACAGTGGCGGTATTCCTGATCCTGTTTGCCACTGAACCAAGACTGCAAGATTCGGAGTTGTGAAAGGTGTCTTCTGTTCTTACCATCAGCGGTAGAGGCATGTGCCCAGCCAACGTTGAAGTTATGGTCCATGACACTGAGTCGAGTTCTGGCTGTTATGGTGAGGTACTTGAAACGCCTCCATTTCTCTGCATTTAGCTGTGGTACATCTCCAGTTGCCCTGTAAGAAAAATATACATCAAATATTACACAATTTCCATACAGTGTTGCTTTTTCCCTGCTCCATAAATATATTGTTTTTCCTCCCACATCCTAAAACCATCACATGACAAGACTACTGGCTGACTACAAATGCACTCATGAATGCACTAGCACTGTATTTGCCTGAATATAAGACAATGTTTTTTCCTGGGAAATCCCATTTGAAAAAGTGGGGTTGTCTTATTTTAGGGGACTAGTCTTTTAACATTCAAAATCAGTGATTCTGTGTGGGTATTTTATACAGTCTGTGGTCAACATACGGTCTATGGGCATGCATACTTCAAATGCGCCACTATCTCTGTCCATCACTCTCTCGTCACTCTTGTCACTCCACAACTTCCCTACAGTGACAGATCACATTACCTTCAAAATGGCAGAGAAGGGCGACGAGCAGCTTCTGATTATTTCGTCATGTCCACATGTTCTGCAGTAGGGCAGCGGCCTCATTTTTGTTTTTCTGTGCGTTTGAACATTTAGATGATTGTTGACTGGCTGCCCAGCCAATCAGACACTGCAGAATGTAAAGCTCTCAGACTAAACTGGCACAAAATAGAAATGGGAACCTCATACAATTCAATTTTGTCCCAGGGACTCCCACATGAAAAGATTTATGCTTTCGTAAGTTTTATTACGGATACTCCACATGACCATATCAATAGTCATGTTTTGTGCCATTGCATTACTCATGAATGGGATTTTACGTGGAGTTCCCCACGTTATCCTAGTTTGTGAAGCAATAATGGACTGCAGATAGCACCTATCATCTTACCTCTGATTTGGACCTAGTAATAGGAGGAAAGGCTAGGTAGGTTCCAGATGTCGATGGTCTCTCCCTGGGGAGGCCCTGCTGAGGGCTGCTGAGGAGTAGCTCAAACAGTGGTGCTGTGACAGAGGCCTGATGGCTCTTTTTCTTCTGTGGTGTAGATTATGGAACAGAAGACATTTGCTGCTCTTCCAGATTTCCAGGTACTGACATTTGTGCAGTAACGGTGGTTGTCTGTGAAATCAACATTGTGTATAAAAATTTTGTGACACTATTATTTTTGCTTTTACAGATATAGCTTCTATAATAACACCAACATCACTGTCACAAACAAATGAAACAAGACAAAAAAACGTTACTCTCACTAAATGTTGTCTATTAGGACTGTATTTATTTATTGCTCACATGGTACTAGTAACATTAGGACCTAATTAGAAATGAAACAAAGACAATATAAGCATGTAGGTTATGTGGACAAACGTTACTGTATTGAGTGCTATCTTATCTGATGTTTGGGTACAGCAGCAATCCGCAAAATGTGTCTATCTGGTTTATCCGGCAGTGGTTTTATATAATCCTGGTCCTGGTATAAAATGGTCGCTGTAAACATGAAGTTTCCTAACACTTTGCGGATGAGTGTTGATGTCCTTTTTCAGTGCAGTAAGCCAAAGCTGTCTCAAGGGTATGTGCACAGGAACTTTGTGCTATCTGTAAAACGTCTAGGTGGTTTGTTTGTTGGGACAGCCAGGAAAACTACAAGCAAGCGGCATTGTTGATATATTTTTTGGGGAAAAAAAAGTTTGGGAAGCAACACAAAACAGCTGCTCAGAGACTCCAATTTCACGGGTGTGAGTAGGGATGGCACAGGTAAACGGCTGCAGGCTTCTGCAAGTAGGGATACATAGAGAAAATAGTGCCAAGAGGGGGGGTTATTTGAGGGTTAAAAAAAAATAGCTCAAAAATTCGGCAATACCCCAGTGAGTCAAACTATGGTAATATTTAGGTTTGCCTTGTTTTAGGTGGCTACGACATGTTTTTGTGGGACCCCTAGTGCAGCAGTTGCGGGCTGCTTCTAGCCAGCGTCTCTGCTGCAGTTTTCTCATACCATGGAGCGTGCTGGCAGGAATCAACTGCATCACACACACTGGCTACTGATGTGTATTCAACACACCCCAATTTCACCAGGCCCGATCTGTCCCTTTAATTCACGGTGGTAGCAAAGTGGAACAGATGAAAACTCATATACCAAAGCTATCAAAATGTCCAAAACAAACAAGAAGAAAGTTTCACAGAAGACATATGGCTTTGGAAAAAACAAAACAAAACAGAAAAAACTACTCACAGGAAACAGGGAAACTCAAAGAATAAAAAAATGCCAAAGAGACAGAAAGGTATGCTAAAGACACTAACTTTAAACGGAGGCAGCAGTTATATATTACAAAATACTACAGTCAAGACGATGACTTTTAGCAAAAGCAGTACTCACACTTTACCAAACGCTGCAGGAAAGACAGTAACTTCAGGAAGACAAAGTGTTCATATATTTTCAAATGTTACAGTGAAGACAGTAACTTCAGGGAGAGGCATTTGGCATATTTGAAAAACTATTACAGTAAAGACAAGCGGAAAAGAATTTCATATATACAATCTCGCTATCGCTTAAATGATAATTTCAGTTACAATCAAAAATCTCACATTCTCAGTCGATATGCCAATGACCCTGTGTTCAGATTAAAACATCGAGATACAATGTATAGTATAGTCAGATTCAAAGACAGCATAACCACAGGGCTGACAGTTCGATTAAAACATTTATAGAGGTTTTAAATCTCAAAGGAAACATGTGCCAACATATGTCTGCACAGTTTGCCACAGAGCATTGTTTCATAATCAGGTTCAATGCTGCAATAGGTCAAAGAGTTGTTGAAGCCTGTCTTTCAGGGAACTTTGTTCATGTTTGTGCCCATGAATGCCTAAATTCAGAACTGTGCTCAGTGGCTAATGAGAGAAAGAAGGAGTGGATTTGCCATCTCTTGCTACTGCTAATAATTCAGAGCTTGCATATATTCCGACTCAACTGCGTGGTTGAAATAAATTGAAGAGACATCTTATCACCAAATGCATAACATTTGCAAAAATTGTCCCTCTTCCAAAAGGCCAACAAAGAGCTATTCATAGAAATGTGGTATGTGTTCCCTCTGAAGTGCAAGAAACAGTCAATGCCTTACCTAGACTCAAAAGTGAATCTCAAGTGTTGAGAGTAAAACTGAAGAGGTGATTGAGCTACAAAGGTCATCAGCTTTTCCAAACTGTGAACTGGCCTAAACTTGTGAGAGCTCTACTCAAACTCAAGGAAGTCCATTCCCAGTATAAAGACATAACCATTAGAGATGAGGCTGAGTTATGTGACCCAGCATTACCAGATGAGGAAGATGATGACACTGATGACGATGACAAAATGGATGATGGTGATTATAATGTAGAATATTTAATGGAGACTGACGATTTTGAGAACGAGGCAGGAAGCATTCCTGAAATCGCTGAGGCACTGACAATTGTCAATTATGTTATGATCATGAACCAGAGGAACAATCAGACAACATGCACTAGGAGGGTAATTAACCAAATGGAGGAACTGTTCAGGGGTCATGTCTCCAGCCAACTGATGTTTCAGAGGAAACAGAGAACACACTGAATGAAAACAGGTCCATAAAATTAACACCTTGCGGTTATTTTAAAACTATACTTTGCTCAGTGGATGATTGTTTTGCTAGAGATAGTAACTACTTGTTTTTTGCTCAGTTTGTCTCAGAAATACATCTGGCAACTTCCAGTATGTCAATACAGTCGCATAAAGGTAAACCTTTTACTTCGGATGGCCACAAAATAACCAGTGCAATGTTGAAAGACTAACAGGAGGTTGAAAAATTGGTGCATAACAAAGATGCAGTCCAATTTATGACCCCACTGAAAGGCACCCCAGCCTATTGGGAAAAAAAAAACTACAAGGGATCTCTTTGCCATGATATGACAGTTGGGAACTTCTACTTTTTTTGTACGTTTTCTGCTGCTAAAATATGTTGGAAAGAGGTGATTATAGCAATCAAGGCACAACAAGGTGAACAGGTGAGTTTTGATGAGCTCAACTGGTCGTCCAAGTGTGACATTTTACGCAGCCATCCAGTGACAACAATACACATATTTGACAAATGTGTTGAGGTGCTGCTTAGGGATTTGATCTTGTCTTCTGCTCAACCTATTGGCAAAGTGGTGAACTACTTTTACCGCATGGAATTTCAGCATAGAGGAAGCCCACACATACACTGTCTCACATGGGTAGAAGGAGCACCTGTTTTTGAAGAAGACTCTGATCAAGAGGTGTATGACTTTGTTTCCAGATACATCACAGCTGATGTGGAAAAGATGCATCACCAGAACTGTACAAAAAAGTAACAGAGGTTCAGATGCACAGCAGAAGTCACTTCAAGATGTGTCAAACTCTTGGTGCTAACAGCCGTTTTGGATTTCCTAAACAGCCTGCCCCAAGGACCATGATAACGAGACCGACAGAAATTAATGACGAGGATAAAGAGGCAAAAGAGAGAGAGTTGGCTACAATGGAAAAGCTCATCATATTGAAAAGATTGCTGAAGGAGCCTGCAAATGCACCTCTGTGTTTAGAGCAGCTTCTGTCTCGTTGTCAGCTCACTGTGGAAGAATTTAAATATGGCCTTCATATGACAGCCAAATCCAGTGAAGTGATTTCGAAGCATGACCCAAAAGACTGTTAGGTAAATGGCTACAGTCGTCACCTCCTTGAAGCCTAGGACAGGACATCTGCAGCTACATCAGCGAGGCTGAACATGGTTTAAGTGAATACCTCAAATCAGTGATTCAAAACTTGCATCAGGAAAATGTGAATGAGAGTGATGAAATGAAACAAATCATGCAAGCATACTCAAAGAAAAGAGAGGTTAGTGCTCAAGAGTGTGTGGCTCATGCACGTGGTCTACACATGAAACAGTGTACCCACATTGTCGTATTCGTACAGACAGATGACAACGCACTTAAAAAAGAGTTACCCCATTTTCTTCCTGGAGAACTGTGCACCAGACTTCACTAATGTGTGGATAACCTCCTTACCTGAGCCGTACAAAAACAGACCAGAAACCGCAGAGTTTGAGGTAATGTGCTTGGCTGATTTTGCGCCCATGTGTATAATTGTCTATGACAAACAAGCAAAGGGCAAAGATGTATTTCCACTGCTGAATGAGATGAATGAGATTACGTCCAGAGGAGAACAAATGGCAAGCCTGCTGTTATCAGATACCACTGTGTTTTACTGGAGAAGAATCCTGAACAGTTTTATGGCACATTGCTTGAGCTTTACCTCCCACATCGTTAAGAGTGCCAGCTGAAATCCAGTAACTTCCCAACATACCAGTCCTTCCATGATTGTGCAGGTGTTCAGTTGCCAGATTCAGAGTACCCTGAGCGCGTGATTGATATTGTCAAAAGGAACAAAGAGAGGTATGAGAAACACAGGGAGGAGATTGAAAATACCATTGAGGAGTATGAACAAAACCGTGGTATCATAAACGAGTGGTGTAATCTGGCTCCAGAGAGTGAACTAGAACGGCTGGAGTATATTGAAAAACTTGAAGCAGGACAACATGATGATAACATACAAGAGAATGTACCAGACTTTAACATGAGGTCAGAGTCTTAAGAAATGGCAATCTCACTTACAATCCTGCACTGCTGTGACAGATGTACCAGAACTTGAACCAAAAGCAAGCGTCTGTGTTCTACGCCATCCGAGACTGGTGCATAAAATGTGTCTGCGGTTTAAATCCAAAACAGTTCTTTTATTATGTCAAAGGAGGTGCTGGAATAGGTAAATCTCACCTTATCAAAGGCATCCACGCAGAGGCATCCAAAATATTGTCCAGACTTCCATGGATGGCAGAGGAAGCAGATATATTGAAACCGATTGTCCTGTTAACTGCATTTACTGGCACTGCAGCATTCAACATTTCAGGTGTAACCTTGCATTTTCTGGATGAAGTCAGGGCAGAGCTTTTAAATGGTGAAATACTAATCATTGATGAAGTATCCATGATCTCAGAGTCTCTCTTTGCCTATGTTGACGCCATGTTGAAACAAATCAAAGGACTTCAGAGACCCTTCGGCGGCATATCTGTTCTTGCTGTTGGCAGTTTCTATCAGCTTCCACCAGTCAGACAGTCGAAACCTCTATGCGTGTATGATCTGACTGAGATCGAACTCTGGCGCGACAACTTTCAGATGATCATCCTGACTAAAATCATGCGTCAGAAAGATGATGTTGCTTTTGCTCAAATGCTGAACAGAATCTGTGTCAAGGAAAAGATGAATGAATTGACACCAGAAGACAGAGCTTTGCTTTCACAGGCTATAACGGATGAGAAAGACTGTCCAAAAGACATACTGCACATGTATGTCATCAATAAACAGGTTGATGCACATAACTCTGCATTGTTAGCTCAGTTTCACACTGACATCGTAACAATAGATGCAGATAACTATTAAAAAAGACTTGGAGAATGGAGAGACAAACAAAACCTTTCCAAGGGACCAAAAAGGAGTTACCCGACTCGATTAAAGTTGCCATCGGTGCTTGCATCATGCTCACCAGAAACATCAATGTGCAATCAGGCCTGTGCAATGGAACTTTTGGAAAAATTGTACAAATCGTGACCAATGAGAATGATCCACACATCGATAAACTTGGCCTTGAACTTGACAGATGTGTAGGTGCAGCCCATAATATTGTGTATATAGACAGAGAGGAGGAAAATCTGAAGCAGAAGGGAGTGGTGTGCCGACAGTTTCCCATAAAGCTTGCGTTTGCATGTACAGTCCACAAGGTTCAGGGAATGACAACTTCTACTGTGGCAGTGTCACTGAAGTACAACAACGCTAAACAGTTCGGACACTTTGACAGTCAACCACCATAATGTAGAAGGACTGCCATGTCATATTACTCACAGATTTGAAATGTCACCACGAATTGCATCTTGCATGTCTTGTGCCTAACAGAAACACACCTACAAGGATCCTTTGTTTTAGAAAGTCTCCATTTAAAAGGATACATGTTTAATACAACAGAAATGTTTCTTATTCAGACTTCCCCAACATGGCCAGCAAGAATGGTGATGGAGTGGCAATCTATGTGAGAAATCACATTAGAGTCAGTGAAAAGCAATACACACAGAGCGCTACAGATATCATGTTCACCGTCTTCGAGCTTGAAGCCCCATTCAGTGCCCTGATTGCAGCTGTCTACAGGCCACTACAGGCTACAGAATCCTTTAATTTCTATCAAACCTGTGAAGCCTCTTGGATGCACTGGAAATTATGGATCATCATCCAGTCCTTGTCTGTGGAGATTTTAACAAAGATCTGTTGTCCCAAACAAACAAGCAAGTATTCGAGCTGTTTCAGTCCAAAGGTTATGAGCAAGTCATTACCACT
>JAQFJB010326576.1:0-10379 GCA_029874875.1 Naso minor
GTGCATATTCCAGCAGCTCTCTCTCACACATACTTCATCATAGCTGCTTCAAATGTTCTGTACATGACAAGAGCACTGCCCTGAAGGCCTCCATATGCTTTTAGGCAAGGTCGCTCACGTCGCCCCCTTGTGGAAACCTGTTTTACATCGACATTGTCCGATTTGTTCGAAACTTCACGTGTGATCAGGATGGGTCTCTGAACACAACGGCCTACGTTTGGTTACACTGCTGCTGCCCCCTGGTGGACACACCATGAACTTGTCATAACTCCTTGGTGCATTTACCGATTTGCTCCAAACTTCACATGTGCGATGAGGTTCCTCCCCTGAACGCATACGCCCACGCACAATGCGTTTTTTCTCTACTGCCGTTTCTTTTCCTCCCTTCTTGCTTCACGCCGCAGCCCCCGTGGCGACGCGGAGGAGCAAGGGCCCGTTTATCGCCACTTGCGGCCTTAATTTGGCATGGAGACTTTAACTAAGTGGCAGCTTTATCAGAGAAACCAGCTCATGAAGGTAACCTCCTTCAAAACTAAAACTGCATTTTAGATGCTGGTGCATTTCTTGGTTTTTATCCTCATGTTTAATACATTTTTCAACGTTTGTATGTATCATGTTAAAGGGGACACTCCTAGCTTTCACTCAAGCCCTGTTGTGAATATTTGTGAAAACCATAGAGGTCCCTGGAGCTGTTCAAACCATTAATCACACACATTATTCCACAGTTTTGGTGTAAATCACAGGCTTTCTTTTGACCCTGTGGCATCCAGGAACATCAGAGACACAATACACAAAAACTGGAATGTTCACAGGACTCTAAGGATTCAGCTAATGTGTAATATAGCCATAATATTTTACTGTGAGGCGTGAATGCAGGCCTCAAATTTCCAAGAGTGACAACCGAAAATCTCTCACCAGTCATCTTCAGACAGTCTTGGTCCAGACCAGATACCAGAACCATCCACACTGGCAAAACTTCAGGGGTGTCATTTTATTTTGTTACATCATCAGAGATAAAATATTACATGATAAGCTTTCCAAATGAACAGCTCTTTAATCTTTCTTGCAGGAAACGTGTTTTTACACCTGTCAAAATTAAACAAATTCACCCAGACGCTGCAAACAGAGATGGGAGTATTTCTGTCACTTGTATTTGAAATACGCATTTCAATTACTTTGGAGTAATTTGTAACTGATCTTTGACAGGGTTGAAAAAATCAAATGTCTTAGTAATAATTTTGTATTTTTAAACTACTTTCTTTATGTCTCACACATGCTGAAAGGGGTTTGTAAGGCCACACTGCTCACTGTATGTCTGTAATCGGGTTCATCCTGTGTGAACACACACATGCTGCTTCAGCCAGCGCAGTCTCATGCCCTACAAGATCAACCTTTTTTTGTTTTCCTAGAATGCAATAAGTATACAAACATCGTCTTACTCTGTGTAAACATTTTGAGTGTCAGTTCATGGGCCTGTCAGAATTTTCACTACCCGGTGACACGGTCTACAAGGAGGCAAATTCTTGTCTGGTATTTTAAAAAAGTCTGTATCTCAACATGATGTTTCAACATGAGAACACCAACGACAGCAACCATTGATCCAAAGAATCAAAAACAGAATGTCATAGAAATGATGTAGAAAGACCAAAATGGAGAATTCTGCCTCTTTCACTCACTTATTTAATATGATGATGATCATGATGATGATTTACTGTCATACTGATATCCCCTTTAAAGCGTGTGTACACGTGTGTGTGATGTGTGTGTGTAATTAGTAGAACTCAGCCATGCACATGTGCATGCGCGTGCACGTGTCACTCCTAAAGTCGGGCGTGCGTGCGGACTGCACACACACATTCGTGCGCACGCGTGACTCCAAACAGTGAGGAGTGTGTGTTGGCACAGAGGCAGGAGGAAACCGGCTGTCTGACTTAACAACGATTTCCGTCACACGTGCAAACCGAATGTCCGTTAAACACAACATGCCCGTGTTTCCGCTGAGTGATGAAACTTCTCCCATAATATGTCAAGAGGCGGTGGACGTTCAAAACATGAGCAGCTTTAGCTCTGCTGCAGCCGGCGCACGAGACTTCAGACTAAACTTCCGGATGAGCCGCTTAACCTTCAGGCTTTGTCAGACAAATCAAATCCTCTCAGGTCGGGCGACAGAAAAAGTCACGGAATGTGCAGTGCCAGGAGCGCGACAGACAACAGCTGAGGGCTCACAGTTCAGGCGGGATCAAACTCGAGCTGTCACCACAAACTGAGCTTTATTTCCTCACATTTATGAACCACGACAATCACTCCAAACCCGCAGGGCAGAGAGTGAGGGCAGCTGATCTCCGTCTGCACAGAGCTCCTCCCCGAGCCTGTCTGAAACCTGCGCACGCAGTCACACAGTGGGCGGGCTGACGGCATTTGAACACGCGTGCCGCGCTCATTTCAATACCCATCACCATATCAGCTGTGGGTCCGCACCATTACGCCGAGTGGGCGGAGTCTGCACACCATTTAAAAGCCGTATCAGCTGGCGCATACTCTGGATGCCCCGCTGAATTCAGACGGCGCCAGCGGCGTGTACACCTACCGTTAGATCCAAACCGTAATGGAGGGAAAGCCTTGTGGTGTCATTTAACAATGTAGGCCAATTCTGAAACTACTGAATCAAGTCAGTCCATCTGCTGAATGAGCTGCATGTCAGTCTGCGCAATAACCATTTTCCACTAACCATTTGGCAAACAAGTGAAGATTAGTCACCCTAAAGCAACGTCTGAATGAAATCATGTATTGTTCTCATTTGGCCAGAGTCCTGCAAAGCACACTGCTGGCATTTGCAGATGGTCACCAACATCGAGAGCTACTTGACAAGCAAACATTACAAAAATTGCAACAGCCTGATACAAGTGAATAGATCGACATCTGGTAAAAAAAACAAAAAAACCCCAAACATTTTATAGCCTATATATTCCGTTTTAATTAGTCCTTTCAAAAATTGCTCACCTTGTACAATGTTTTGCTGCAGACTGTGCTTTAATGGAGGAGCTGTGGAACAAAGTACAAAGTAAGCAGCCAATGATCCAATATGATGAAGAAAATTTAGGCTTTAGTAACACAAGTAAGTCATGACATTAAGCTCTCAGGGAAACAACGTGTTCTAACTACATTATCTAAATATGGTAAGTTGTATTGTGGACATTAATGGTCAAAGACTGCACAAAGGAGTATTTTAAATGTATATCACTTTAAAAGTGCAAACATTAGTGCTTCAAAAAGTTTTAAAACTGAGTTATAATGGTAAGGCCTCTTAATCTGAAGGGTTTAAAAAAATCCATATTTTTAATTCTGTCATTGTAAATGTGAACACCCACACAATTCTTAAAGTAAATAAATAAACAGCATGTGATTTTATGATGCACCATCTTTGTTTCACCAACATCTTTCATATATATTCACAAAGGCCAGATGCAGGCCGACAGCCCGGTCCCAAGGACGCCATCAGGCCCCGAGGAGGCCATCAGTTCCAAAGGACGCCATCATGCCCTGAGGACGCCATCAGGCCCCGAGGACGCCGTCAGGCCCCGAGGACACCGTCAGGCCCCGAGGACACCGTCAGGCCCCGAGGACGCCGTCAGGCCCCGGTCCCTCATGTAGCCAAACAGCAGCCAAGTGGCCCCTGTTTCTCAGTCCAGCAAATACGTTCATGTCTCTCACATGGTGACATTTTCAGCAGCAGCAGCACATCTCTCATTGGTCTTTGCACCTTTTGTGTCAGATTTTGAACGGAATGAAGAATGGATCAAAGAGCTGCTACTGCAATACAAGATTCACAATAATGGTTAAAAAAAAAAACCGCTTGGGAGAAAATAGGAAAACAGATGGCGTCTTTTTGTGGCCCCAACAAAGTAACTGCTGTGAAATGCAGTGAATGGGAAAAATACAACAGACTGAAAAACAACAGAGCTTAACTAGTGGGGGGGCTTTCACACAAGCTACCTGACAGGTGCCTTCTCATCAGAGTGTACAGCAAGTGTCACACAAGGGAATTCCTCTGGTAGAGCTGTACTTTCATGTCCTTACACATTTGGTGTCTACACATATTGTGTAAAATGTGTGTGTGTTGACAACTGGCTGTCTTCATTTTTTAAAATTTATTTTTAATTTGTCTGTTTGGGTTTTTTTAGGCTAGAAGAAACCTCCTGTGCAGCGCAGTCTGGATCATCTGTCAGAGGTGGAGAGGGCTAAAGAAGCTGAGGAGAGGAGACATCAGGAGAGGATTTTAAAAGGCTTTAAAAAATAACACATGTAGCATATACACTGTACATTTATTTTTGTGAGGTTTTTTTCTTTCAAAATGACAAAGTGAAGCCGAAAACCCATTTCATGTGTCCAAAAAAAAAAAAAAAGAAAGATAAATAAATAAAAGATGACAACAAAAGATGTGTAAATTAAAGGACAGTTCAGGCAAACTGAAATGTCTTAGTATTCCACTTTTTCTGCCGGCTCCTTAAGGGGTAAAGGAACTGGTGACACAAAGGCGTTTACGCTGCCCAGACTGTGGATGTGCATCTTCTTGACCCTGCTCGCCAATGACCTCCACTGTTTCAGGGTCAGCGTGTGGGTGCTTGGGTAAAGCATCCTGGGGTGTGACTCAAGTCTCTTATTTGTCGTTTCCTCACTCCTTGATCCTCGCCTCATCTTTCCTCATTTCCTCTCTCCTCACTTTGGTTTCCTTGTGTCTCTCCATGCATCTACAGTAGGCGGGACTAAGACACAAGGAAAGGATGCAAGTGAGGGAGACGTGGGTGCAATTTAAGAGACTTGAGACACACCCCTGACCTTTAGGGTCAGGATTGGTCCCTTTGATTCCGATCTAGGAACCCCTCGGCTGCGTTTGCCGTCTGACTTCCGGCAGACACCCATACAGCCTCTGAAAGCAAACCTCATTATTCTTGGGCTACTGCTGGAGGAGGCCAATTTCCGTTTCTGACTTCCTTCTCTGTGTGCCGCTCGCTGTTTACAGTCCGACTGTTTACAGTCCGACTGTTTACAGTCCGACGCGAGAATGGAGTTGGAGTTGAGAGACCACATCTATCAGTGGATCTTTTCACAAGTAGCCAGTTTACACGCCGTTAGCAGTTAACAGTCCGCTGTTAATTACACAAACTACAAACGACTACAACCAGAAACCAGGGCTTTTCCGGTACCAAGACTGCCCGACCTCGCCTACAGACTCTACATTCAGTGAATGCAGAGTCTGTTTATAGAGACTACTTCGATGCAAACATTATGCAGGACACAGGCACACATGATAAGTTCATTTATTTCATCAGCGTCCACAGTGTCAGTTCCCAGTCTCAGTCTTGGGAACCTTCTCTTCAAAAGGCCAGAGGCTCGCTCAGCGGTCTGTCACTCTGATGTGAGGGCTGTGTTGTAGTGGACTTGTGCTGGGGTCAGGTTTCCACGGTCTCTGTGTGGTGTGAGGAGCCAGGGATGCAGGGGATATGCAGCGTCTCCAAGGATGTGAAACTGTCCGTTCCCTGTTAGAGCAGGCCTCTGGTGTACAGACCTGACCTCTGGAATGTGTTAGCATCATGCATGCACCCAGGGCAACCCACACTGATACCAATCAACTGCAGGTTCTCTCTGCATGTTCCCTGCAGGATAATGCTGTGGAACTGCTTCCTGTTGAAATACTTCTTCTCACCTGCACCTGGGGGCTTGAGGATGGGGATATGAGTGCCATCAATGCATCCCACAATTCCCAGAAATCTGTATTCTCACATGTTGTTGAATGCGTCTGACCTCGCGCCGTATTCTGATAACTGATCATTCTGTGATGTCAAAGAGGTGACTCAGCTGTATGATGGTGTCCCTGAAACCCAGATAACTGCAGAGGACAGCAAGCTGTTTCTCTGCCGTGATGGCTTGTCGTCCACGATGAGTATCATTTAGTGCATCCTTTATCTGTTCCAACACCGTGTGAGGAACTCCTTGAAAGTCTGAATGTGCGCTGGAACAGGCTGTGTGAGAATGACGGCACCATGTACTCCCAGTAACTGGACACCCTTCTGTGATCCTCTCGTAGTCTGCAGCAGGAGAGTGTGGAATTAAGATTATTATGATAATGAAGAGTAGTAGGATTACTATGAGCTGGGCTCCAATGCAGAAAATTATTCAAAACACTCTGACTTGTGGAGAGAGCATATTCCCCCATACAATCCTAAATCATACAATATTTCGTTTACAGTTTCTCCCTAAATAGCAGAGTACAATAAATTAAGATATTCATTGAATGAGCAAATACACAGTGCTTCATTCCAACACCCAGTGCTGAGCCGTGCCGAGCCACGCCCGACATGATGGACCTCTAGAGTGGGACCAAAGTGTGTCGGCCCCGCCTCCAAGCAGGCTGCACTGACGTCAAGGGGGCTTCGTCATCGTTCACCTTCATCTCTGCATGCATGCACATCAGACTGTAGGAGTGACACCTGCACGCACATGCACATGTGCATGGCTGAGTTGTACTAATCACACACATCACACACGCATGAACACACGTGGGTCTTTTTAGTAAATTATCAAACATGCGTGCTCACGAGCGTCGTATCCGTCCCCCTCTCTTCTCAGACAACACTGAGTATTTTTATCTGCACTGGCTGTGGGAGCTGAGGGAGAGCCAGCGTTTGTTTTGATGATGACAAGCAGCCTGATCAGGTTGTGTAATTTCCTGTTTGGAATCATCAATACAACACCAACAGCCAGACAGCTACCAGAACCTTTGCCTTCATCTTTGATGTGCTTCTGCCTGAGCTCAGACATGTAAATCATATTTATGCTGGCCTTTCACATCACATGTCACACTAAAAGAACTTCATTCAAGGACCGTACACACGTGCAACATTCAGTCTCATTCTCTCTTTATCCTGTCCTGTCAGTCCTCACACAGAGAACGGATGCTCTGTCGTCAGTTAAGTGAGTCACTACAGGCTGCAGCTTGACCTGCAAACAGCACAAGTCATGGAACTGTACGGAAGAAGACCACAATCTGATTGGCAACATTAAATATATTTCCATTTGTAATGAAGTATATTGACGTATCTGCTACACTCACTCCCCTTTTCTTCCCCGACGGGACACAAGGCAGTGATAAGCTCAGTACCTGAGACACAAAGTTTTCTTCTTTTGACAGCAAATCAGAAATGATCAGCAGTAAACTCAGCCGGACTGAGGAGGCTACAGGAGGACTTGAGCTCATCGAGGACACAGTGGACAGAGTCCTACAGTCTGTCCAGGACACAGTGGACAGCAGTCTGTCGAGGCAGATATTTTGGTGTAATTTTACAATACATGCTAAGAACTGGCACCATCGTTCATTTTCCATTAAACCTCAGGGATGGAAACATTTCTTTGTGACAAATAATCTAAACTACACAATGGGATGTTCACAGTGTGCAGAGCCTTTTCTGTTTCTCTGCACCGAGTCTGATGTGTTCCATCATTTATATGCTTGCTACTGTATACCACTAGGTGGCACTGTTGTAAAGCACATTACCCCAGAGACCCGTATAAGGGAGCTGTAGAGAGACACAGATTCAAGGCGGCAACTCCTGGATGTATGATGAGGTGATGCTGCTGCCCAGTTAATGCTGCTGTGCAGCTGCATATTTTAAGTAAACAACACTTTTTCAAGATGCCGGCATTCTTTTATCCGCTAGGATGAAAAACTGGCAGAATACGGATGTGAACCAAATGAAGCTGTGGTCATGGACTGCTGCTACTTGCATCCTGTGCATGAACTGTTTACAAATCTTCAAGGTGCAAAGAAGTTCTCTACAATCCATCTGGCTGATGCATAGAACCAACTGCCTCTCCATGAAGATACCAGAGATCTCACAGCATTCACCACGTATGAGGGACTTCTCAGGTTTTGTAGAGTTCCATATGGACTTGCATCTGCCCCCCCGCCTTTCCGAAAATGATGGCTGAGATTCACAAAAGCCTCCCAGGTGTCCGAAATTATTTGGATGATCTCACTGTTTATGGCTACCCCCCGCTGAGCACGACCAGAACCTCAACACAGTCCTGCAGAAACTGACAGAGGCTGGACTGGTGCTCAGTGAAAACAAATGCCACTTCAGAAAGCTCTCTCTACGCTTCCTTAGTCACATCATCACTGCAGATGGCATCCTTCCTGACAAAGAGCACATCCATGCTGTTTTGAAAGCTCCGCCTCCTTCAGATGCTGCTGCTCTGAGATCTTCTCTGGGCCGAGTGTCCCGGTACTCAAAGTTTCTGCCCAACTTTGCAACAGTTGTGGCTCCTGTGCAGCATGTGCCAGTGACAAAGAGGAATTTACATGGACTCCTGCAGCGCACTGCAGCTTTGAGGAAGTTCAGCAGCTCCTTGCAGACAGCCCTGCACTTGCTCTCTTTAACCCTTCTCTACGCCCTGTGATATCCACAGACACAAGCGACTACGGACTTGGCCCTGCACAAATACAGCCTGATGGAACAGAGAGGACGGTGGCTTTCGCCTCCCGCACACCGATGGAAACAGAATGAAAATATTCTACATTTGAAAAAGCATTGGCCTGTGTGTGGGCTGCAGTAAAACGGAGAACCCTGTGTGGACGCCGCTTCACTCTCTGCACAGACCACCAAGCATCAATGACACTGCTCCACACAGAGGGACTTGGTAGAGCTGGGATGAGAATCGCTGGTCTGCACGCCTGCTCTGTTTTGATCACGATGTTGTTTACTGATCAAGTTCACAAAACTACACAGCTGATTGGCTGTCGTGCCTACCCCTGCCTGGACACTGTGACTCTGCCCAAGATGCAGAACCTGATTTGGTGGCACAGATTTCTGCTACCTTGAACGCCCTCCCAGTGGCTGACTTTGACTGTTCCTGCTCCTCATGTCCTGAACTGTCAGCCCTACGCTCACAAATAGTCAGTGGCTGGCCGTCTTCCATTAAATCAGTTAGTGCTGAACTTGCTCCATGCTACAAGATACAAGACGAACCTTCGGTTCAGGATAACTACGTCCTCAGAAGCTCAAGACTCACTGCACCACTCTCACTTCGGTCCATGTTGACCACGCCTGCACATGAGGGTCACCAGGCGATTGTTCGCACGAAACAACATCTGCGTGACCTCTACTGGTGGCCAAAGTCAGTTCAATGATAAAACAGCCTGCACTCATTCTGCTCGTCCTGTAGTCCAGAGACAACAGACTACACTGCTGCCAAACGCGGTGCACGCCCACCTTCTTTTCAAGCGGGGGAGAGAGGGAGGATACGGATACCTCACGATGTTCCTAAAGCACACCCCAGATTCACTCCCCCTGCAACAGTGAGAAAGAGAATCGGTGCAAACTCTCTCTTGCTGAGTGACGGAAAGACCCGGAATGCCGCTCAGATTGCTCCCTTTCCCTCTGTGGCCGAATAGATGGCTTTTCCACGTGCGTCGCATCAGTCATTATGCCTCTCACAGCCACGGGTCAAGAACAAGCATAAGTGGCACAAGGACTATGTCATGCCATAACTTACACTATCTTGACAACTGAGATGATGTGGTGACTTGATTAACCATTAAAATGTCTAACAACAAAATTCGGTCTCTCACCTCGTTTCAGTTTAGGAGCCAGCGACCATGTTTCAAGTCGGGGGGGCAGGCAGGGTTTCCTCGCCCAAGAGCTGGCACAGACGGGTGGCGAAAAAAGCGGTCTGTTGTGGGCCTTCAGTTGACTCCGGCAGTCCTATAATTCAGATCCTATTACAGCGGCTACAAGCTTCAAGGTCTGCAGCCTTAGCCTTTAGCTTTGCATTGCTAGCTGCCAACGCTGCACAGGTAGCCTCTAGCGATCCCAAACATTTGCTGACCCAGTCTACATTAGATTCCAAGGAGGAAATGCGCTGCCTGTGATCAGTTAGAGTAGTTTGCTGCAGGTCAAGTTTTGACTCCAGAGTGGGGGGGGGCTGTCTTGAACTCCTCTGATAAAGCAGCTTTATGGGCTTCTAGTAAGTCGGTTAGCGCAGCCATGCTTACGTCACTGCCTGTCGTGCTGTCTTTGGGTGGCAAATCCCTCCTGGAATGTTTTGCTGATTTATACGACATTTCAACGAAGTATCCAAAGTTACAGTGTCAAACATATGTGATGTTGTCTAATAAAAAGGGCTGAAAGAACAAAAGTTCAGAAGCGCTCCACAGCTCTGCTCGACCCCGGTCGTTACAATTACGGTGCAGTAGGTGGCGGTATGCATGCCGCCTATAAAAGAAGAAGACGCAGAAGAAGGAGTCGCGGTAGCAGAAGCGTGGTGGATCGAAAAACGAAGGTAAGACGTCTCGGTACAAATGTGAGCAAAAAAGTCCCAAAGTG
>JAQFJB010326736.1:0-10355 GCA_029874875.1 Naso minor
TCACTGACAAGAACTCCGAAAACCTTCAACCTTTACTAGCTGTTAACATGGTGATTTGATTTTAGTTATTAAGTTAACTAATGATCAAATTCCAAATTGATAGTTAAGTATTTTTATGAGACTGATTCAACGAAGTGGCTATCTTTTCCCTTTTTTAAGGGTGGTGCTCCTGAGGCCATCTGATGTAAATTAGATCTTATTACTTAATTTAAAATTATCTATGATAATTATTTATCGATTCTGCCAAAATATATTAAGTTGCAGCACCAAGAACCCCCACATTAATATATCAGCCTAATCGCAGTTCCCAACACATGACTGGTTACTTTGCAGGGAAACCAGTGAAATCTGTGGTCAGTGTCACATTCATTTCCTCATGCTGTTACCCCCAGAACATGGGCTGTCTGTTGTTGCAAATCAGCTGTAAACATTATTTTACAGGTGAGGCTTTCATGTGAGTTCAATGCAGGCTGTGCCTCAGACTCATGATGTAATATTACTGTTTCAAATGTCCCAGCATGCTTTCGGATTTCTTGACCAGTGACCAATTACGCAAAATCATGTCAGATGCCCCAAATAAAGTTTCAAAAAAAGAAATATGATGTCACAGAAGGCCCTGTTCTGATTTATACTGTATGACCATTATTGTATTCTCAAATTTGTACGTTTTATACGAGGTTGACATTTTTTCTTTCATGATTTTCCTCCTGCTTTTCGTGCAATGCGTGCACATTTTATGATATCCACCTCTTGATTTTACAGTCACAACATAGATCGCCAAAAATAATATTGTTGCAATGTAAGTTTTTCTCAACATTATGCAGCCAACTGTTACCACTGTTACTTGTAACCGCTCACCTGCTAAACTGGGTAAGAAAGAAAAGACAGACGCGGGGAAGCTGCAATGAGAAAGAGTTCAGATAAAGCATAAGGAGAAACCAAAGGAAACGGTGGTATTGCTTTTCAGGGAAGGCAAAAACTGAGGGAGCTGAAGAGTGTGAAAAGTGACGCCACGGTTTCTTTCTGTCGCCACATTTATTTACATTTTTCATGTTAATGTTCAGTGTTTTCATGCAGCTGATTAACACATGGAGTCTCATGGTTGAATAGAGTCAAAAGCAACGTTGTCTCTCCGCTCTGTGCACAGTAGCACTGTGTGTGTGTGTGTGTGTGTGTGTGTGTGTGTAGGGGCTTTTGAATGAGCACCGCGGGAGAGGGGGGGTTCAAACTGAGCCCTGACAAGATGTTACCTTTAAAATCTTGCTAGCTTTCCAGAATTACCAACTCTGCCTTTAACCTGATATTTACACGTTGTATCTGTGTCCTGCTAGATCCATCTGTGCTGAAGTGATGCGTTGCGCTAAGACATCCAGCAAAAACCAGGCATATTGCTGTGGAGGGCTCCGGGTTGCTGTAGCTGCAACAGAGTAGACACACAACGCAGTGGAGCCAGTGGAAGCACACACACTGACTAAAGTGAAACGTGTCAGCTCAGCTACCGTGGAGCGGACACGGACCAAACACGTAATTGGTGGAACTGAGGAGTAAGGGGGACAGGTGTGAGATGGACTGGAGATGTATGAAGACAGGCGACACAGAACAAAATAAGGTGAGAAACAGGTAAGAGAGAGGTGTCGGTGAAAGATGGAGAAGAGATTTGGAGAGATTCACGTGAGAGACGGCTGATGCTGGTGGTGCAGTAAGAGAGGAACATGCAGTAAAAACTGCTAACAGGACAATGGCTCTGTAATGTGCTCATGCACGGAGCCGCAGTTTCCATCATGATGTACCAACATCGCTACAGGAAGCACTAAAGCACCGTCTCCACCAAGCAGGACGGTTCGGTTTGGTACGGCACAGGTTTTTGGTGTTATAAAAAGGACTGGACGATATATCGATTATGCGCGGTACACCAAGATTTGTTCCATGTACGATGTAGTAAACGGCTGTATTGCAAACATCGAGTATAAACTGTCACCTGAATGTTTTGAGCTGTCAGCCTGTAATTGGCTCTGGAGTAGAGGTCGATCAATTCATCGGTTTGAACAATAGTTTGCCGCTGACAGGGCGTTTTGAGATTAGTTCCTATCGGCACCAGTACTATCGGCATCCTCCGATGGTAGTGGTGCACTGATCAATCGGCACTGAAAGCCTTATTTTGCCTCGATTGGTGCTCTGTCGGACCTTCTCTGTGTAGCTGTGTTACATGTGCGCTTAGTTTAAGTTGTACATGGCACCTCACAGCCCTCAGCGCGTCAGAGCCCCGCAGCCAAACATGCTTTGAGTGTGGAAGTTTTGCACAGAGAGAATTGAGGAGAAGCGCTGAGTCGAGCAGCACGCTCGTTTACAGCAGTAAGAACAATAAAGTCGTTTAATCTCCTCCCTCACATTCATTCATCTGTCCGCATCAGCAGCCTCCGGTCTTCACATAAACCTGTTTTCTCCTGCGTCATTCACTCCGCTGTCCGCTGCTCAGCTGATCCAAAGATGCCAGCGATCAGCGGTGCACGCCGCTGTCAGGTTAGGTTAATGATTGATTTTTGAGAGAAGAGAAAAGAAGAGGAGAGCAAAGAGCTCCGTCTTCATTCCGCCTCTTCATATTTTTATGAATGAACACACATAAAGGATGAGAGCAGCTCGTGTTTTAACTTTAGAAAATCCGTCTTTTTTGCACTGTCGCACACGTGTCAGTAAAGCTTCTAAACATAAAGGCTGCTGAAGCTTCATATATTCAGATCAACTCACACAAAGCAACTAAGCAGCGTACTTTATTTACACTTAAAAGATGATGTCATCACAACGATTTTATCTACATGAGGGACGAACGCTGGAGAAAGCAAAACCGATCGTTGGGGGTAATGTTGCTGGCACTCGTTAAACATGATGCCGCAGTGCCCCCCTGCTTTAACCACCACAACGTGCCGAGGCCCAGCCAGCTGATGTCACTGAGGGGATCACGTCAGATAGGGCTGTGCTGCAAGAACGCTTCAGATCTTCATCTTTCTCAGGCTGAGCAGCAAGTCAGCGATAGTTGGTGATGAACAGCATTAACAGACACGCCCCGATTATAGTTTTTATTCTATTTTGTAATTATTCAGAAAAGGGACAGTTTATTTAAAGGAGCATAAACATGTAAATATTATAGATTTTAGCGGGAGGCTAATTTCCATCTGCAGTCCCTTGTCAGCTTGATGTAGCATCAAAGACTTTCAAACAGATTCACAGTTGAACAGAAATATGAGTCCTCAGCATTTAGTTTTCATTTGCTTGAAAGTAACTCAAACACATACAGTGTTCATGCAAAAGTCCCTTTAATCCCAGGAAAGATTTCCCATCATCCTGACACATTTTCTGTCGTCACTGGATGACAGAAGCATACAGTAAGTGGGAGGGGCTGATGGACTGGGAGTAAAGAGACTGAGCAGCGACGCAAAACACAAAGTTCAAGATCTTTTATGTTGTAAAAATATTCTTATTTCACTTTGAGACTGTGGTGGGAATAATTACACGTTGACAGATCATGACGTAAGACACCCAAATTTAATTATGTGAATATTTAAATCTCTACTTAAGCTTAATTATTGATGATGATGATGATGATGATGATGATGATGAACAGCTGTCAGACAGTTTACAGTTTTCTTTGTCACACTGTGTTTACCTTTCTCCACCTGCTCCCGGGCCTGCTGATTGGTCATGCCAGGATAAGGACAAACCCCCAGACTGAAGGTCTCCCACAGCAAGATCCCATAACTCCACACATCACTCTCTGAGCTGTAACGACCTGGAGCAGCCAATCACAGAGCAGAGGCAAAGTCAACTACCAATCACTGAGCTGGACACCTAAGCAACCTGTGAGTCAGTCGTGAATCAGGTGTGTGTTCAGTTTGAGTCAGGTGTGAGACAGGCGTGCATTTGGTGTGAGTCAGATGTGAGACAGGTGTGAGGCGAGCGTGTATTTGGTGTGAGTCAAGTGTAACAAGCGTATATTCAGTATTAGTCAGGTGTGTATTCGCAGTGTGGTGTGAGACAGGCGTGTTACCATAGTTCAGAGCCTCTGGCGCAGTCCATTTGATGGGAATCTGTTTTAGTCCCGATGAAGAATAGATTCCATCGTCCTCCTGACGACTCATCCCAAAATCACTAATCTTCAACACGCTGCACTCTCCCACCAAACAGTTCCTTGCTGCCAGGTCCCTGAGAAACAGGAACAGGTCAACACAGACGGAAAGACAGACGGAACAACAGACAGTTCAAGCAATTCATTCTGTCTTCTTTCTTTGATGATTATATAGTTTCTCTTTTATCAGACATGAGCAGGAGATGTGTTCACCTTGACATGCTTCGACTGTCGTCTGCAGTCTTCCTCAGAAGCGTCATCTGACGTTGCTGTGACATGTCATTATCAGTTGTGCTTCCCTGTAGGCGTGACCGGCCTGACGAATCTGTCAGATCTACCAGGCCGGTCACACCCCCCACGCTGTTGTATCACTATTCACAAAACCCCCCATTGACGTCACTCTACGTATCGTCCAGGTACAACTCAGGAATGACAGGACACTCAAAAAATGCACAAACCTCACAGTTGAAGACATATTCCGACTCCAACAGTTCGCCAAATCCACCTACTTTCAATTCAAAGACAAAATATAAAGACAAAAGGAAGGTTCTGCAATGGGCGATCCGCTATCAGCAATAATGAGCAGTTTTTTCAACCAGAGCCATAAACACAGCACCTACACAATGCAGACCCACTCTCTGGAAAAGACACGTAGACGACATCCTGGAAAAAATAAAATATGGACACACAAGAACTCACAGACCACCTGAACACCATGGACAGCACCGGAAACATAAAATTCACACGAGGAGGAAACAAACAGGACCATGACTTTTCTGGACGTGAAAATCCACCATAAAGACGACGGCAGCATAAAAATCACAGGTTACAGAAAACTAACATACACGGATCAATTTCTACTCTGGACATCTGAACACCCCACAGCACACAAACTGTCAGTAGTCAGAACCTTTTATGAACGAGCCGGCATCATAACCAAAGAAGAAGACAGACAGGAGGAGGAAAAACACATCCAGCATGCACTCACGCTCTGCCAGTACCCCAAATGGGTCATGAACAAAGGAAAACAGCAAGTCAAAAGCAAAGAAAATATACAAAAAGAAAGAAAAACAAAACACACACAAAAAACCGAGAACAACAACAAAACCATAGTAACCACACCGTGCATCCGGGGGGTAACAGAACGAATACAAAGGATCACGGAACATGGAATAAACACAGCATTAAAGCCACACACAAAACTACGACAGCTTCTAGTCCACCCCAAAAACAAAACAGAACAGGACAAAAAATGCAACATAATATACGAAATGCCAAGCAGATCATGTGATAAAGCATACATAGGAGAAATAGGAAGAACGTTCAACACAAGGAAAAAAGAACATCAAAAAGAATGTGAGAAAGAAACGGCAGCTGACTCACAAGAAGAAAAAGCAGAACAAGAAAACCTAAAATCAGCCACATCAGATCGCTGCAGAAAGAACCACGCAAGGATCAGAGAGCAATAAACACAAACGCTGGATGAAGGAGGCTACTGAGATCAGGAAGCGGGCCTAAGACACCATCGACCAGGATGAGGGGGCTCTCCCACACCTGGGACTCGCTCCTCCAGAGGCCATCGGACGGCGGGGGGCATGACCGGCCTGGTAGATCTGACAGATTCGTCAGGCCGGTCACGGCTACAGGAAGCACAACTGATAATGACACATCACAGTAACGTCAGATGACGCTTCTGAGGAAGACTGCAGACGACAGTCAAAACATGTCAAGGTGAATACATCTCCAGCTCATGTCTGACAAAAAGAAACTAAATAATCATCAAACAAGGAAGACATAATGAATTTGTTTGAACTGTCTGTCTGTGTGTCTGTCTGTGTGTCCATCTGTCTGTGTGTCTGTCTGTGTTTCTGTCTGTCTGTGTGTCCATCTGTCTGTGTGTCTGTCTGTGTGTCCATCTGTCTGTGTGTCTGTCTGTGTTTCTGTCTGTCTGTCTGTGTGTCCATCTGTCTGTGTGTCCGTCTGCCTGTGTGTCCATCTGTCTGTGTGTCTGTGAGTCCATCTGTCTGTGTGTCTGTGTGTCCATCTGTCTGTGCGTCTGTCTGACCTCCACTGAGTTCCAGACTGCATCGATTGTGATGAAACGTGGTTCAGGTTTTACATTGGGCCATCATCAGGTCAAGAAATCACTGTGTCTCTTCCTTTGATTTAAGTTTTAAAAAATGTCTGTTCCCATTTTAATTTCAAACTTACAGAGCTGACTCTGTGTGTGTGTGTATGTGTCTTATCGGCTGAGCTCGCAGCTCTTCAGTCTTTTTCGTCTTTTGTTTTTTTTTATTTTCACACAGTTAAAAGACACACACACACACAAACTTTAAGTACATAACACATGATGCAGGAAGAGGCAAAAAGCCCAGAGGGCTTATTTGAAGCCTCCACCTTAATAAAGCATAACAAAAAAAATAATTAATTAGTTAAGATACACTATACAGAAAAACTGATCTCAAAGCTCAGCGTGAACGTATTCACAGGGTTGTGAAATACAACATTGAAAAGTGAAAACATGAAATGAGCTTCAGCACAGAGGAAGCCTGTTTATCAGCCATGTACTGAACTAAATCCAACAGGCAAAATAAATCAAAAGTTCTGCTGCTGTTGTTGAACAAATGCCTGCAGTGGTGCATATCAGCGCTGTCCTCTCTTCCTGTTGACACCTGGTGTTTCCTCTGCTCCCCCTGCCTCCACCTCCATCCCCAAACATGGTCTTTATCACAGCCAAGAAAGGAAGCTGCTCTGCCGGCCTCCACATGACAAAATGACACCGTGTCACGCTGTGTTCAGACAGGAAAAAACTTTTTGTTAAGCAGGACATGTATGAATTCCTGCTGATGTCCCAAACTCATTCCTGTGGAAAACAGCAGAAAAACAGCATTTGTATCACATTAAATGGGACAAAATACAGTTAAAAGTTTAAACTTTGGCATTTTCCAACATTTACCCTGTTTTCCCAGTTTTGAAAGGTTTGTGACTAATGTGGACAGCAGTGTTGAAACTGGTCCAGTATTGAGGCAGAGCTCCGGCAGCGGCGATGCTGTGGCAGTTCACCGGAATGAACGGAAAATAAAAGCGTGGTCGTCGTTAACCTCAGTGATAAATCCATTGTGTTTCCTCTGGCTGCTTCACATCCTCATGCACATTTCTGTGTCTTTCATCAAACTCTGCCTGAGCAGGTCAAGCAGTCTCCATGGTAACAGTGTATTCACCCCAGGCATGAATACAAAGACTTTACGCGCTTTATTCATGCCAATAACTCACTTCACTTGTGCGTGAGTTTGTGTGTATGTGAGTACTAAAAAGATGTGAATTTTCACGAAAAGGAGGGACTTCACACCAGAGTTACGCTATTCCATTCGCATTTCATTCATGTTGCACAATTTGCTTTGCTCAACAAGAACTCACATCTTTACATTGACTTTACACATGAAGTCACTACTTCATTACATGCTACCTTAGCCTGGCTCCGCCCTCCTTCCACTCAGCTCAGTTCTCTCTGAGAAGCAGTCTGGTAACGAGGCCCGTCTTAAGAATTTCACAGACAAATTTTTGGCCATACCAATCAGCGACTAGTGGAAGTGGTTTACATCAATGACATAGAAATCAAACGCTTATTCACAGTAGTTCGATCGTGGCCAAGGCCTACGGCTTTGGTTTACCAGGCTACCAAAATCTCCTTGTTGATGTAAACTAAGGAATATTAAGTACAAGGAATGTTCCGACCAGACGGATAGAGACTTTGGGGACATGAAATGTACTGCTTGTTCGTGATTGCTACACGTAGAGAAGAATAGGAGCCTTCAGTTGGAGTCTTTCTGCTGATCTGTGCATTGCGGACCTGAGACTCATGCAGCCTCAGGTACAACACGTTGGAAAACACCGTAAAAAAGCACTGAAACTGACGACAATAGTCAAAATAACAACACAGTATAACAACATCTATGTGATTATTTTACAACATGTGGGAAACTAACGTTAGCCGCCACTCATCTGTCTGTAGCCTGCAGGCTAACATTATCGATGTTTGGGCTGCTGTCTGCCGGGAGCGAGAGGGCGGGGCTTCCGCTGTTAGCTGTTAGCTGTTAGCTGTTAGCTGCAGCCTGTAGCTGCATCCACTCAGTGTCAATGTGACGTTATTCCAAATAAAAAACGTCTAATTGTCTCTCTCCGTGATGGATGATGAGTCAGAATCTCAGTCACAGCACAATATAACGGTATTATGTGATTACTCGCTTGTCTGTTTCAATGAATATCCGGCACACAGCACACGTCATACAGTCAGTGTCAGTGCTGATTGGTTTAAGAATGCTCCAGCAGTTTTACACTTAATCTGATACCACGCCTACTAGGTTTCAAATTCTGCGAAGAGGCCCCAATGAAGCATGGCCACACCCTTTTCACCAGGTGAATTTACTCACAAAGTGAATTATGGGTCTGGTTTACCAGGCTAACCAGCTCTACTCCGCCTACCTTTAGTATCAGGCACTTTTCCAGAGGTTGTTTCCTGTTACAAGATAGTACCCATGATTGTGCGGCCTCCTGATCTCTGACCAATCAGTGGTCTGCAGTGTTTCGTGTCACCTTTTATTACCTACTCAGCTTTTTTGGAACCTGAAAGGAGAAACTACCAGAAAAGTAGGTACCAGGTACTTTCACATGATGGAAACCCAAACAAGGTGAGTAGAGTGGAGCCGGTACCATGTGATGGAAAAACGACATAATTCACTCAGGCGAATAATTTTACTTGCCCCGTGTGTGAACACAACTAAAGAAGAAGAACTTGTTTTTGAAGTGGTCGGTGTGAGTCATCCGGTTCCTGTCACTGCGTCCTCAGGTCTGCCAGAGGACTTCAGCAGCAAAGACTTCAGGCCGTGTGCCGGTCCGTACTGCTTCATGGAGCAGCTGTGTGAGCTGCACGACGGGCTCGTGCTCGAGGCCAAAGGGGTCAAAGAACACTTCTGGAAGCCGTTCATCAAGAAACTTTTCCACAAGAGGGTAAGACGTGTTTTTACCTGCTGTGGATTTACCTCGATCACATCTTGAAGATTTTCACAGCTGATTTTCTCTGTTAATGCAACGTGAGAGCGCATGTTGTAAAGCTGTGACAGAGCTGTGATGTTCTGTACGGTACATCTCTCTCCCTTCCTTTGTTACTGACTGAAGTCAGGTGAGCTAAGCTAGGACAATGATGATGTCATTGATGTCTGCCCAATCGTATTCAGGGGAAAAATGACTGATGGCTCTTGTCAAGTCGGCGTCTCAAAACACTGAACTTTTCCTTTGAGCTCGCCTCAGAATTCAATCCATCAGTCATATTTAGTTTTTGTCATATTTGACTTTCAGGTAACAGTTGAAAAAATGTAATTCAGATGCTTCATAATATTTTTGGAGTTTTTTTCTGACATAATCCTGGTTGCGTTGGTGGATGTCTCCTCTCTTCAGGGTTATTGCCTCAGATTTTCCTGCATGATGGGATTTTTATTTTCTGTGGACAGTTTGGAAACACACACACACACACAGACACAGTGATGTGGTGTGATTTGTGTAAAACTGAACCTCCTCTCTGTGTCTCCCACAGATCCTCAGGGGTAAAGAAGATGTTCTCACTGGTTTTCTGGATCCCATGAACTTTGGAGACAGTTTGTGAGTTTCTGTTGTCGATGCTCTCACACAGTGTTTGCACATTTAGTGAAACATAAACATAAAGATTTACTGAGGTCACATATAAATAAGGAACTTTGCATGGAGAGAGACAGAGGAATGGGCTGTGGAGGGAAGCGGAATTCAGCTCTCAGACAGGGTTCAGCAGCGTGTCTTCTTTGTCTCGCTGTGACTTTTACCTGAAGGAAAAACTTAGAATGACCTCATCACATCATCGTCATGTCTGTAGTAAAAAACATAAATCCAGAAGATTCATAGAGACAAATCAGGACTTCTTGAGAATCATCATGTCTGAAATTTTCTTCAGTATCAAAGTAATCCAGTGATATTTGTGTGAACATCATGAAAACAGGCAGAAGCTGCTGACAGCTTGTTGACACTCTGACTGCATGTAAACAGAAATATTGGCTAAAGACCTCATTAAACCCATAGCAGTATAATACTTCCTGTTTACATTCCTCAGAGCACCATGGGAACTGCAGTTCTATGACTCAGGGTTTGTTGTCTTCGTTTATCAGCGTCCATGTTTGAAAGGTTGCATTGTAATTTTGACTGTACTCAG
>JAQFJB010326748.1:0-10352 GCA_029874875.1 Naso minor
AACGGTTCATTTGTGTTGATAAGAGTCCTTGAAACAGCTTCATAGAAATTTTAGATTCACGGTTAAGTTGGTCTCAGTTTGTAAAAAAAATAAATAAATCCTATAATTCAACAGTTTTCTTGAAATTGCAATTGTCATCTTGTCCTACACGTTCCACCCCTGTGTTGTTTGACTTGTGTTCCACGCAGAAATTCTTGATTGTTTCGTTTTGTTTTGTTTTCAGTAGAGAAGTCTTGAAAATTTTCCACCTTTTTTAAAGGTGCATGAAGAAGGAAAACAGGTGCACTTACACTAGACCATACGTACTGTGCCTAAGCATGTTTGACCCCCAAAGTTCAGTTTGTTTGACTAGTGCGAGCGCTCCATACCGGTGCCAAGCTCGGCAGGCTTTGTCGGATCTTGAACGGTTGGAGGAGGTGGGCTGCAGAATGGTACGGATGCACAGGCACAAGTTCAAGGCTCACTGTCACACGCCTGGCCAGGAGTGTGCATTAGATACAGGATGTATTGGCTTTTGTAGCTTTTTATCTGAAAGAACAGTATTTTGGAAAAAATTGATCCTACGACACAATAAAGAGAAGGTAGATTATACCACATGAAGCTTGTGAGATTTTTGGGTGGCTGTTTTTAGATGGTTTTGATACTTTGAATCTGTATCTCCATAGACTGCCAGCAAAAGCAGCTAAAGTGAGTGGCTCATATTTTTGGAAAAAAACGTTTTACCGTGGAATAACACTGGGAGGAAAAAAAATCTTTAATCCAAGACATCTAAGTGTGAGTAATTGATACATCAAAAATGTTTTGTGGTGAAGTGTGGAGCCTGCATTTATTATCAATTTACCAGAAAGCTTACAGTTTTTAGAGTCCATGTGATAAAATATATAGATGAGACGCCGTGGTCTTTTTTAAGAGTGCATCACTGAACATTTGAGCTCCATTGAAGGGAATGATGTAACAGGCTCTGTTGCAAGACATTTCATCTCTTACAGTTATGGAAGGGATCCGTCCTGCCAAAGGGTGGTGATGTCAGTTTTCTTAGAAAAGGAAAAGAGAAGCATTTTGGATTTTTTATTTTTAGTTAGTTTATTTTTAAGTTTTTTTCCAGGAAGCACGACTGAGGACTTCTCTATTCATGAGTTTTTAGAGAGATGCTTAAAAATCCCTCCTGCAGTGAATAGTTTTATAGTGGCTTTTAATTATTTTCATATGATAAATCTCCTCATTGTTCCTTCTCTTTCTGTAGCGCTTTTTAAAGAAATATTTTTCAAGTTTGTTGCATCAAACACACACATTCTGGTTCAAGGCCTCCTCTGGTCATGCTTCAGTCCCTCCCCTCAGCTGTGCTTCTCCAGGTCGTGAACTAAATATGGTGTCATCCATCCATTTCCCCACCACACACACACACACACACACACACACACCCTAACCTTAACCCTGGAACAATGATTGGCCAGAAGCTTCATGACCAGATCCCCAACCCGTCTTTGTCATCGCCCCATTGGCGTATAAATGTGTGAACCTGTAATATTAACTCTTAAATTCTACGTAACTTCTCCACTGACTCAAACCAGATCTATTTAAAATTCGATTGCTGGTTGTTTCTTCTGAACTATGGAGCAACTCAATCCGAATACTTAATCCAGCTCCTCTCCGATGTGAAGCCATCATGAGAAAGATTCCTGAAGAAATTTAATGGATGTGCTTTCCTTTGCACTGAACAGTTTGCATCAGAACTGATGAGCTGACTGTACTGACCAAACATGGTTAAAATGCTGGAACACCCTCTGCGGCCGCCCTCCCACAGAGCGGGAGTCCGCTGAGCATAATACGCTTCATCAGTGGTCATAGCTGTCAGAGTGCTGATATGCTGAGTTTTAACGATGCATTCAATGTGCTTCGTGTGTGTGTGTTGCATTCCTTTGGATCATTAATTGCAGTTATGGCACATAGGCGGAGGTGGGAGTGTGTTAGGCTGTGACGTGAACTCGGCAGCAGACTCTGAACAAACCGCAGCAATGGCAAGAAGTTCTAAACTGAGGCTGATGGAGTTTTACTGTTGCAGTTTTTTTCTGCAGTGATCACAACAACAACAACAACATCAGAATTTAATAAAATTTGGGTTTGCTATGTTGTGGAAAATGTGACGTTCACATGGAAGATATTTCAGTGTCATGCAGAGATGATTCAGTCCTTAACTGCCACGTGGTCAGTGTACTGTACATTTTAGTACTTGAGCTGTACACCAAGTACAAAGGCAAATGTGTAAACAAAAACACAGTGGCAGGTTACGTTGGAAATGTAATAGGTTACAGATTACTAGTTACCCTATTTAAAATGTTATAAATAATGTTACTATTTTAATGACTTTATCAAAGTAATGAAAGTAATTACATTTGATGACTTTTCTAAATTTCTAACAAATGTTTTCAACTGTGAATCATTTTCAAATGTTTAAACCGGGCAGTGTAAAATCGTCTGAATGCTGAGGAGTTTTTGGCCGTTTTTTAAATTTCTGTCACATTTTTACTCACTGTTGGCTCATTTTTAACGGTAATATAAAGTCCTGCAAGTCTAGGGATTCAAGACAGCCATGGCAAGAGAAAGAGGGAACTCAACGATGTCTCCTGTGCAGTGTAACAAAGCTATAATTCTCTAAAAATCGAACACTGAATTTCTCTGATTTTTTTAAATTACGAAAATTGAAAAATAAGGCATCACTATATACAACATATTTTTAGGTCCCCCAATTCTGAGGAACATAGGAAAATATTTTTGTGGCTCTACATACATGCAGGAGTAATTCTGCAGCCTGCATTCAGGCTGCATCAGGCATCCTGCCAGGCAGCGCTCAGGGTTCACGGCACTCATAAATTGTAGAGAGGTGAGGCGAGGGCCTATCTGAAACTTTCATGGCTTCACGAGAGCACAAAGGAACGCAGAAGTTTTTGTGTTTTACAGGATGTGGGCGGAGCGAACGATTTGTTTTTGACAGATTTTTATAGAAGACCTGAGGAACAAAGCAAATTCGATGAAAAGTCAATTTTAAGTTAGATTTATGCTTAGATTTAGTTACCTGTCGAGCATCGCACATGGGATGTTCAGTGACCATTTGAAACTTCTGAATATTTATCAGAAGAAGAATCTGAATATTTAAACAGTTTGGAGGTTTTGGCTATGATAAATAGTTTATTTATGGCAATAATTGTTAAAAAGTAGTTTTTCGGACCCACTGGTGGGCCATTCGACTGGCAGACTTGGGGGTTGCAAATTCAAACAAGAGAGCCAAACAAAAGCATCAAACTTTACCAAATGGCCTTGAATGGAAATGTCTAAAGAAGCACAACAAAAACATGCAAAGCAGCAAAAAGAATAATGTTCAACATATAGCTTAAACACAAAATATTTAGATATAACTCCCTTTGTATCATTAACATTTTCATAAGTAGCTTTAATTTAATTACACATTCTTACCCAGTCACTATAACTGATTGTAATTACATTTGTTTTGTAATCAATTTACATAATGTCATTACATGTAACTAGTTACTCCCCAACACTGGTTAAAAGAAGGGATCAGCTGAGACTCCTGGCTTGAAGGCAGTGCATGGCCATGTGACATAACGTCATTCATTTAACTCATGTAATTAGTAGTGCTGTCAATCAATTAAAAAATGTAATTGTTTTAATCACAATTAAACTCTGTGATTAATTAAGATTAATCACGATTAAAATACTAGTATTAAATTGTATATTTTGGGGGAGATAAAACAAATACATGTGTGGCGTTGTTAGAATGAAGACATGCATCACAAACTGGTTATCGAGAAAACTTTTTCTTTTTTTTTAAACCTTTTTTTTTAGCTTCTCATTCATAGAGTTTACTGTTACAGAACACGTTCACAGTTTTGAAACTGCTCTGCAGTAGTTTGTCACTGCAAACTACTGCCAGAAACTGTTGAGCTGGATCTGTCGCCCTCGAGACACGAGCCTGTTTCTCTAAACATCAGGCTTTGAACTTACAGCGTTTCCTGCAGCGCTTCACAGCGTGGGCGGTCGCCAAGACAACGCACGCCCCCGCTTTAACTACCATTGCATCGGTGTTGTCAAACACATCGAATTTTCAATATTGATACTGAATATTGAATATTCTTTTCCTGCACCAATGATAGCGACTGTGCTTTCTCCTGTTTCTCATCTTCTCACACACACACACACACACACACACACACACACACACACACACACACACACACACACACACACACACACACACACACAGCCCCGCCTGTCCTCACTCACTGCAGTCAGCTCCTCTCTCGTCTGTCTGTTCCTCAGTTTGTTTCACCTCGTCAGTTTGTCTAGTTGTAGATTGTCAGTGCCACAGAACCTCTGTGACCAGTTTCTGTAAAGGGGGCAGTCTCAGGTGCGCTCTGGAAAGTAAATCCAGACTTTAAAATAAAGTCACACGTGATCAATTTGCGTTATAAAAACATTAATGTACTGCGTTACAACCATTCCCAGCTAGACGAGACACGAGTGAGCGAGCCAACAGCTGATCGCTTTTGTATTTTTTTCAATGAGGATGTTCTGACCGGCACCGTGCGACAGCAAACAGCCACAGCGACGTGTGACTTACTGGAATTATCGCTCACCTTGGCGCTATTGGAGCAAAGTTTCATGCACTTGGTCCACCTCCGGCCTATTTTGATTGGTCAAAATTGACACTAACATCCCGTTTCCACCCCCCTGCCTGTTAAAAACCAACCCAACCACGAGTGGTCCGGACAATGTATCACACTTCGTCGTCCAGTTAGGACTCGGTGGTAAGCTTCCCAAATTAATCGCGTGCGTGAACGCATTAACATTGACAGCCTTAGTATTTAGTAAACTGAACACATCTGTTGAAGCCGGGCGTGAGATATGGTAACTACCGTTAGTTTACAATGCTTAGACATTGTGTGTTACTGCAGCCAGTGAGGATGTTTTATTTATTTTGCCCAGGAATGCAAAGACATGACTCGCCCTCTGCCTCTGATTGGCTTCCCCTGTTTCAGATTCAGCTGCCAGTGTTGCTGAAACAGTCACTGTGATTATTTGAATGAGTTGTTTGAACAAATCAGTCCAGATTCCAACAGAAAAGACCTCTTTTTTTTTCTTTTTTTTTTAATGGACATTATGCCTTCTAAGGGTGAAAATCAAGTCCAAAGGTCAGCACAATAGCAACGATTTTGAAATGACACATTGAGATGTAGAAACAGGGCAGTCTTGTGAAACATCTGGGAGTGAATGATGATCAAAAGAAATCCTTAGCAAAGGGCAAAACCAGCCAACAGCCTCAAAGTTCCTCCAGCCAGAGTAGGAAAAACAGTTCAGTAAGACACTGTAATTGTTTTAGATCATCTCACCACAAACAACATCCACACTGTCAGATTCTGTCCAGCGGTCAGTCAGTTTTAGTGAAAGCACTGTGAGTGAACAGGACATACTGTAGCCCTGATTGTGCTCAACAGGCTCCTTCCAGAAGTAGCTGCTCAGTTTGGCCTCTTAAACAGTGATGTGCTGTCCAGTATGTCGCTGTATGTCTGCAGCAGGCTAAAGCTGACCAGCTATCAACTAGAGTTCTGTAAAGTCAAGTTGATTCTTGATATAATCTGACATAATAGTTCAGTCAGTCCACATATGATTTTACTATTGCAGAATAGTTGGTTTTTCGTGCGTCATCTGGGCCTTGATTTCTTCACTGTATGAAGCTGCCACAATCAGCAGTGGATGTGAAACTGGCACAGGAATGAAATTGTAAATGAGAGTAAATAAGTCACGGCATGATGCCGTGACTTATTTACCTGGTTGCCATGGCGCTCAGCTGAGATTAGCGTGGAGCAGGAGGTAAAACCCAGGAGGAACCTGTCTCTATAACAGGAGCTTTGTTCTGATTTCACCTCGGCCGTTTACTTGAGCAGAGGCTTCATTAACTGACAGGTGCGACAGCTTATCCACCAGACCTGCACTTACATTCCCAGACACATGGTTTGTAGTTATTGTAGGGCTGAAACAGGAACGGACAAATAAGTGTTTGTGTGTGGCCTGTGCTAATAAATTAGTAGAGTGTAAATTACCAGGTAAAGCTTTGCAGCAATGCAGACAGTGTTTTTGTGTGAGGTACAAACAGACGAAGCCAGTGGAGCAGCATGAAGGGCATTCTGCTCTTTTTCCTTATATTAGAGTCTGTGATTTAGGAAGTTTACACATCGAACAGTCAGGGTGCTTGTGTGCAATAAGAGCCATCGAGCTACATGTCACAGTCCTGAAGAACTTTCTCACACAACCTGGACATTAAAGTCACCTCGGTTTCCCAAAGTACAGCTACAGCTGACAGGGTTGAAAATGTGGTTGTGAGCAATCTTCTTTGAGACCCATGAGGCGTTAAAGAGGATTTCTTCCTTATTTGTGTTTTGTATGAACTGGATTGTTTCTTAGCAGTGAGCATAAAGCTAACACAGGTGATTACTGTATATCATTAGAATGGATAAAAAATGCTATCACAATCAGAAAAATTAATTACTATAAGCTGTAAATGGTTCGATCATCCACTAACAAATGCACTAACTCATACATGCATTTTGCTGTTGTAGTTTTCTGTTGAAGTCTTTTCTATCCTAGTTTTCTGAATAGGCCCAGAAAGGTGGATGTTAAAAGGTTAAAAAACTGAAATGAAGCAGCAGACGTCTGTAAACAAGTATAACTTTTGGTAGAGTTGTCAAACACACTGCTGCACCTGCAGGAGAGACATTTCACTACAAATCAAGAGACCCATGATGGGCACCAACTGTCATCATCTTGCTTCAGGGAGCAATAAATATGTTCTTATGTGACCTGAGCCAAAAAAACCTTGTCTCATAGCAGAATCATCTTGCTTTTCTTGTCTTTTTCTTGACATTTGAGCCCTGCGCTCAAGTACGAGTTGATTTGCATTTGAACCCAATTTGCATGAAATTTGCTCACACTGGTTTAAGATTACCTCCACTGGGAAATCTAACAGTCGTTAAAAAAATGCTGCAGCCACCTCAGGAAATCAAAATCAACCTTAGATCAGATCAGCAGTGGGAGAAATTTCCCGTCCGCTCAGCTCGTACAATCCTTTGGCTCACTTATGAGCCTGATATCTGAAATTCGACCAGCTGTGTTCACATCTGTACAGTTGTCACACGTCAGACATCATATAACTTTACTGTATGTTTAACAAGACAAGTTAGCTATTCAGTCATGTTATTGTCTCCAAATCAAAATCACGATTTTCACAAACGAACTTTCAGCCACATGTGCTGTCGGCCAAAACCTGAACCAGTGAGAAGAACAGCAAATGGGACGTGAGCTCATCCTTTGTGTGATGCAAATTATCAGGAAGTTCAGAGGGGCGGTGTACTACTTTCATTCTGTGGTGTCATTTTCTACTTGATTTTTCCTTTATCTCCTCTTGCTGTTTCTCCATTTTCTTAATGTTTTCGCGGCGTCCCAGTCATCAGACGGCCCCAAATAGCTAGAAAGAAATGGTGAAGTCACTTTCTGTGTCTAAATGTTAGATTGTGCTGTGGAGCTACAGTACCTAGTGTGTGTCCGTTCTTAGGAATTAATAGAAACTCTACAGACAATCAAAACTGAGTTTTCATGAAGTCCATGAACATAGAAATTCCTCGGATACCAAACTAACACAGTGGTTAAGCTATTAATATATTTAAGCTGTGGTGGCTGGAAAGTGCAAAACAAATTTACAAAGTGTGAAATACTTTTACAAAGCCTGAGACAGCTTTATGTTTTAGATAACATTTTTACATTTTATGAAACAAAATTACATACACAAAACAGGCAAATTATCATTTGGTCACCATAAACACGCTCCGTTAGGTCTTTCCGCCAAAACAAACTGACTGCTCACTTTATTACTTCCAGGTCAGTTGCCTTCTCAGTGCGATTCTGTCCTTTGTAAATTTGTTTCGGGGCTGGTGAAAGTGTTTCTCAGCTGTTGTAAAAGTGTTTTGCAGCTTGTGAATTTGTTTTCTGAAATGTAAATTTGCTTTGTCCTTGGTAGCAGTGCTTTTCTCCTGTAATTTTGTTTTATGAAAACATAATTTGTTGTGTTTTGCGCTTTCCAGCCACCATATTACACTCGTGTCTCCACAAATACAAGAGATACACAAATACATATTCACATGTGTAAGTTATTCACGTAACAGCATTCAGTGCGAGTCGATACAATACAACTTTATTGTCAGTTTTCGCTCACACTGATTTTGTGTCCTCAGAGGGTTTTTTTGTTTATGAAGAAACCATCTGGGAAAAAGTGGCACAGCAGTCAACAGAACAACAGGTGAACCGAAACCAGGGCCCGACCGATATACATCACTTTGCCGACTTAATATCGGCCTGTTGCAGATATATCAGTATCAGCGTATTTGTTCTCTGATATGCGCCCACTTAAAAACTTTTTAAGGCGTGAAAAAATTCTTGGACTACTCATTTAAAAAGGTGTAATCACGTAGTTTGTCCAGCAGAGGGCAGTCCACTATTTAACTGGTAATAAGTGAAGTGTTTACTTTTCAGTGCACTGATGTTTGGACTGAAGTTTGATATATATCCTGCTTTCATTACTTAAGGCAGAACTTTTCATTACTGTCATTTTCGTGTCATGAGCAGCTCAAACAAATTCTAGCACAGCTATGACAATGAGTCAGAGCTGCAGTCATGAGTTGTAACTCTCAGCGACGTGCACGGTTTACTTAGCATTGATGGATTTGAAAGCCGTGCCAGAAGCAGTGGGTGGTTTTTACAGTGTGGCTTCACAAATTGTTTGGTGTAAGTTCGCTCTGTCAGGACTTTATTACTTTAATTACCTCAGTCTGTCTGGCTTGGACTCTTTCTTTTTCTTGTCTGCATGACTCCACCAACAAAATCAGGCTTGAAACTTTAAAATATTTTAGGGACAAAAAGCCTTAAATGTAAAACTTCTTCAGCTTTGCTTGCTGTAATTTCAGCCATCGAACCTGAATATAAAAACCAGTAAAACAGACCAATTTTTGCGGCCAAGTAAAGCAAAACAAAACAAGCAGATTTTGAGATTTTCACACCTCCAGAAGCAGGTTTGTATGTCGCAGTGCCGAGCATTGATTGGAAACCTGTGTGTGACCTGTGAGGGCAGAGCTGTGAGGAAGCCGAGAGAGGAAACGGCAGCAATAGTTAACATGCCTGAGGCGTGACACAGGCCAGTTGCATGAGGTATGAGTGGCTGAATGACTCCATATGTTCTCTGTGTGCCACACACAGCAACACCTCAGAGACCTGCACTGACATTTTAACAGCTTTGTTCAGTCAAGGTGTCGGTGCAGCAAGTCATTCTTCCTCACACAGAGGCTTCTGTCACTGTGTGAAAGGTGACATAAATGCATGACTGGCTTTACTGTGAACTCTATTGAGTCCTGAACTCCATTTGCCTCTTTGCATTTTCTTTTCAAATTAAACACATTGATTTAAATCAATTAATAGACTTAAATGTGATTCTTTTGTCTTTTGTATATTGAATTTCTTTTGATTGTTTCACACAAAAACAAGCACTATGATGCTTCATGTTCAGCTCCCGCTCACTATTATAAATCCACAATTTTCTGACATTTTTATAGTTGGTAATTATATATATATATGGCTATTGTACAGTTTTCCTCAATACGGCAGAGCCTCAAGATTTGGCAGTAAAGTCGTACCCAGCTGAAGGCCCTCGTTACTGCAGTTGGTGAAGTAAGTTGGACTCCAAAGAAGTATGTATTAGTGATCGAGTCACTTGGCTCTTCTGTTTCTTCATGTGGGTTTTGCCTCACTAGAGTTATGTTTCTATGTTTATGTTTCTAAAGCAGTGTCTTCTTTCTTCTTCTTTCTGTTAATATTAATTTCATAATGATCCTCTTTACTCCCTGAAGTCAAGCAGCAGAAGTTAAGTAACGACGTGCAAATAGGCCGAATACTGTCCCATTTTTGGGGGGAACTAAGTCTGACATGCCACTGTTTATAACACGTCACTGTTTTAAAAGGGTGCTTATCCTTTGCTTGATGGGCCGCTTTGAAAAAAAATTGGTTGCATAAATTGAGAGTTTACCCACTTCTCCAGACACCAGTACACCGCTGGGCGCCAGAGCACTTTAAGGGAGGCGGAGACGAGGAGAAAAAATGTGAAACAACAGCCTGTAAATAACTTACATCTAAGCTAGCTAGCTTACGTGAGGGACCGAGTCGTAACACATACAGTTAGAGAGGAAGTATAACAATGAGCTCTTAAAAAATGGCCATAAAAAGGCTCATTCCCTTCA
>JAQFJB010326752.1:0-10352 GCA_029874875.1 Naso minor
CTTTGGTGATTCTCAAACCTCTCCTCCAGTTGTGGTTCTATCCACAAATCTTTGATAGAACGAATTAATGCATGATTAATATTGATGCAAAAACATTATTTACTAATAATGGGGAAATTTATACAATTGGTTAATGAAATTATCACAGATATATAGAGCCGAAAATATCAAGCCCAATCGCTTTACCGCCTGAGCAAGTACAGCATGTACACACAGTCATACAGTCAGTGTTTGCCTGCATCACCAATCAACACAGAGAAGAAGAAATAAAAGCCTGTATGCCGTTTGTGCACTCATGATGTCAAACTGCTGCAGACGGTTCAAGCCACAGAAAGACGAGCACGTCACTGCCAATGTGGATGTTTGTTACAGCTCAGAAGAAAACCACATGATTGCATTAGATGTTCCACAGGATTCTGAGAGAGAAAAGTCCATGAGTTTAAACTACAGAGCAATGGATATATAACGATCAATCACTGCTCATCATTCACAATGATTAAAGGTAAAAAAACAAACTTTGCCAGTAAAGCTGGAGTATTGCTCACCTGTGCACTCATTTTCCTTTGTGCTGTAATATGTGTGTGTGGATACTCCTCTCATCCTCTCCAGGTGCGTCGGTGACATTAGCACCATTTCAGCTGAACCCTGTCAGCAATCAGCTGATAATAAAGGTGACAAGTAAATGTCGGCCTAGGGCCAGTGGGCCATTTGATGTGAACGGTGCTGTGCTGTTGCTTGGAGCCATGTCACATTAGATCTAATAACTCATCTTCACTCTGTGAAGATCACTTTCTGTTGTGTATCAATAAATACTTTTGTTATACTGCTTAATCTTGCCATCCATCGTTCTTCCCCCAGGTAATCTTTATTTCCTCTAAACATCTTGGGGACGTAACAATTTAGTCTGCAAAAACAACAGTTACAGCTGTGTGTATTGTGGATGAAATACCGTGCTGCCCTGTGTGTAAGCAACATTGTGATGCAGAGATTGATGACTGTAGGCTTTAATATTAACCCTTACACCCTGTTGTTCTATTGAGCAGCATTTTGGCTGTGATCATGCTTTAGCAAAATGCATTGGTGAAGGGTAGCGTTTTTCAATGAATGTTGAAATATTAAAAAAAAAAAAATTGAAACAAAACAAAAAAAAAGCTTCCTTTCAGTGTAGCTTAATTTCTAGCTCTCACCCTGTTAAGGACTCATTGAGTCCTAGCAGGGTGTAAAGGTGTCATTAATGTCATAAATTATAAAAAAGTATCTAATATTAACTATGATTTCAGTTAATAACTACGAAATTGTCAGGCAAACTACGTAAGCTGATCAGTTGAAGTGCTAAAAGTTCTGCACAAAACCCGAAAGTCTGGCTGTTGTTTGCTTCTGCACTGGAAAAAAAGGTGAATATTCCTGAGTGACGCAGATGGATGTCAGTGTTCAAGCTCAGTTTGATGGACTCTTAAATGATCCAAAGCTTCAACAACATCAGGACTGCCTCCGTCTTTCACATTCAGCTACTAATGTTCAAATCACAACTGGAGAAGAGCTCCCCTCCCCCTTTCACCCTCAGTCTCTGGACACCTTGCTTCTCCTCCTCCTCCTCAACCCTCTTCTTCGTCATCTCATGCAATTTCTCTCCCCTCTGTCAACGCCATGGAAAAACGTGATCTCCCCTCTCCGTCTCCAATCAGCAGTGTTATGATTTCAGATGGGTTTGCTTTGTCCTTGGTCTCCCTCGCTGTCTGCATCATTCGTGACATGAAGGGGCTCTTTAGCAGAGACCCTCGTTACTGTCAGAGCCTCGTTTGTCCATATGTCATAACGACTTCATCCATCCATGGAGGCGCTTACAGTTGCAGCTGTATCAGTCTGAGCACAGAACAGCTCTTCTGTATGTTCAGGTTTCCTGTTCTGGTCTGTAGGTTTCCTCAGATTTTCAGCTGATCAGGACAGTCTGTAAATGTTCACTGATTACTGGACATAGTTTCATTGATTATTTGCCAAGATTATACTCACTGAAGTAATTGCTGATTTTTACCAATTAGTTTTAAATCTTACACTGAGAATGAGAGAGCCTAAAATGTTCCTCACAGCACAGGAAACTGTGTGCAACAATAAGTACAGCAGGTTAAAGCTTAGACGAATGAACAGAAAATTTGGATAATACTTTCACTGTCTATCATTCGTTTGACCTGAAAGTTTGTTTCCAAACAGGCTGATTGCTACACATGCTTCTTTTTTAATGTTTCAGATATTAACTTGGCAAAATGGAGTGTTAATATGAAAGAGGGCAGCGACAAGGAAAAAGGCTGGTTCAAGATCAGGTATTACAGTTCACTACTGATTCCCCGGAAGGTACATTGTAGTTTTGGGTAACTGCAAACTGATAACAATAATAATAACAACGACAACAACAACAATAATAATAATAATAATAATAATAAATTTTATTTATAGGTGCCTTTCCCAACACTCAAGGACATTGCACGATAAATTACAAACAAAAACAATAAGAAACAGACAAGATAAAAAACAGCATACAAGAGACTAAAAACTGAGTAAAATGGGGCAGTACAATTGTAAGTGGGGAATGCAATTTTGGACAGGTGAGTCTTTAGTCTGGTTTTAAAGAGAGGGAGAAAGTCCAAATTCCTGATGTCCGGTGATAATGAATTCCGGAGCCAGGGAGCAGAGCGGCTGAATGCCCTGCTCCCCATGGTGGTACGTGTGGAAGGGACAGTGAGGTGAAGGGAGAAGGCAGATCTGAGGGAACAGGAGGAGGTGGCAACGTGGAGGAAGTCAGACAAATACGGAGGGGCGAGGTTGTGGATGGCCTTGAATGTGTACAGAAGGATTTTGAAGTCAATGCGAAACTTAACTGGGAGCCAGTGGAGCTGCTGCAGAACAGGGGTGATGTGGTGGATGGAGGGGGTTTTGGTGACCATACGAGATGCAGAATTCTGAACCAGTTGAAGCTTATGGAGGGATTTGTGAGTGAGACCAAAAAGAAGGGAACTGCAGTAGTTGATACAGGAGGTGACAAGGCTATAAACAAGGATAGTGGTGGTATAAGGGATGAGGGAGGGGCGGAGGCAATTAATATTGCGTAGATGGAAATATGCGGACTGGGTGATGTTAATGATATGGGATTGGAAAGACGAAGTGTACTGTCAAGGATGACACCCAGACTCTTAATCTGAGGAGAGGGGGAGACAGAGGAGGTGTCGATTGAGAGGGAAAAACTGTCAGCTTTGGATAGGGTTGATTTAGTGCCAATAAGAAGAAATTCAGTTTTTTCACTGTTTAATTTGAGAAAATTGGAGGAAAACCCGGATTTCAGTTCATTGAGGCAGTCAGTGAGGGAGGAAGGTGGGAGGGAGGAATTTGGTTTGCTGGAGAGATAGAACTGGGTGTCATCTGCACAGCAGTGGAAATGGATGTCATAATTACGGAAAATATTGCCAAGGGGAAGGAGGAAGGAGAAAAGGGAGGAAAGAGAGAAAAGGGGCCCCAGGACAGTGCCCTGGGGCACACCAGTGGTGACGGGGATGGCTGGGAACTGAAAGATTGAAGTTGGACGAACTGAGTGTGGCCTTAGAGATAAGATTTAAACCAGTCTCGAGGGGTGTGAGTGATACCAATGGAGATTAGTCTATTGAGGAGGATAGCATGAGAGATGGTGTCGAAGGCCACACTCAGATCAAGGAGGATGAGAATGGTGAGTAAACCAGAGTCGGCTGCCACGAGGAGGTCATTGGTGATTTCTGTTAGTGCAGTTTCTGTGATATGGAGGGGGCGGAAACCAGACTGGAATTGTTTGTACAGGTTATTAAGAGTTAAATGAGAGTGAAGTTGAGTAGTGACATTTTTTTGGAGGATTTTAGAGAGGAAGGGTAGATTGGAGATAGGACGAAGGTTATTGTAGTTATTAGGGTCAGCACCAGGTTTTTTCAATATTGGAGTGATGCTGGCAGTTTTGAAGGGGGTGGGAACAATTTCAGTGGTGAGTCAGGAGTGGATGATGGCAGAGACGATGGGGAGCAGAGGGGGGAGGCCGGCTTTTACCAGAACTGTGGGAAGGGGATCTAACTGACTTTTGATCTCAAAAAGATCAGAGTAGCACATGTGATACACATGAAGGCTCAAATTTAATAATTATCTGAGATCTGGCCTGTCAACAAGCATGGGTTAAGACCTTTAAACCATTTATTAAAGCTTCCAGAAATTCTAGTCATAAAAAAACAAAATAAACATTTTACTTGGGCAAGTAAATTGGATATTGGAGCACGTGTTTCAATGCCAAAAACCATCAGAGAAACTAAAAGTTTAAATTAATTTGCAATGCATCAGAGCTCTAACTTGAGGGACAAGCTAGAATTTCTCGAAGGCAGCTTCATTTTACAGACTCAGCTCATCCGGTGGGCTTACCTTGATTAACCTTTCTTTGATTCAGTAAAGCAGCAATCATGGTTTATCATATTTGACAGCAGCCAGGCGAGTTTCTTTACGAACAGCAAGTCAAATCTGACAGTAAAATAAGCGTCCATTCAGCTCCAACATGGTTGTGTGTTTGATGTTCCTCACGCCCTGCATTAACATTGATGACACAATACATGTTCACATAAGCAGGGCAGTTCTCCTTTAAATGTGACACTGTGTCACGCTCCTGAAACTGCTGACCAATCATAGAACAGCAGGGTGCAAAGAAAGATGTGAGCCTCCCTCTCCCCTCTCTCTCTCTCTCACTGGTCACACATGGAGTTTAGGGTTTGAGGGTTTTAAGAACACATTTTTTCTGTATAATGTTGTGTGTGTCAAGAAAATGCAACTTAGATTGCCTTTTAATGGTCTGCTGTCAATTAGAGAGAGCAAGAGAAAAACAATTGGCCCCTGGAGGGAAGAGGGAGCAGACAGAGCTGAGGGGAGGAGGAATGGAGAGGAAGCCACGGTACGGATGGAGAGATGAAGGGAAGACAAGCAGAGGTGAGAAGAGGAAGCGGAGATGACTGAGGAGTGAGAGTAACAAACGAGTTCGCCACGAGAAGGTCAAACACTTGACACACCTGGGACACCTGAGACACCTGAGACAGCTGACACACCTGAGATACCTGAGGCACCTGACACACCTGAGACAGCTGACACCCCTGACACACCTGAGACACCTGTGATACCTGTGATACCTGAGGCACCTGACACACCTGAGACAGCTGACATACCTGAGACACCTGACACACCTGAGATACCTGAGTCAGCTGACACACGTGGCGCACCTGAGACAGCTGACACACGTGGCGCACCTGAGACAGCTGAAACACCTGAGACACCTGACACACCTGAGACAGCTGACACATCTGAGACAGCTGACACACCTGGCACACCTGAGATACCTGAGGCAGCTAACACACCTGAGTCAGCTGACACACGTGGCGCACCTGAGACACCTGAGATACCTGAGACAGCTGACACACCTGAGACACCTGACACACCTGAGACAGCTGACACACCTAAGACAGCTGACACACCTGAGACAGCTGACGCACAAACACTTTGATTTAACAGAAATCTGGCATCCAACATTCACTCACTGTGTTAAGTATTCGAATTATATGTACAGACATTATCATCAACTATTAGACTAACTCTGGTGTATTTTTAATGTATGTATGTGGGTGTGTGTGCGAGCGCGTGAATATTGTAGAGGAAGAGGCAGTAAAGCACCTCTGATTAAAATGGTCACAAAATCCTGATCAATATATTGATTAGCACCGTCTAGTTTTACCTGTCAAGGTCTAATTGCTCGTTTGCATGCATCCACACTGTGTTGGTTGAAATTTCTTCTTTCAGTGTAAAATGTAGTTTGGCTGCTGTAAGTCTGCAGCCTGCAGCGACAGAAATAAGCTGCTGACATCAGCCGACAGATGTTACAGATGTTAACATATGTATTAGAAAATGTATTTTCTCTCGGTTTGCTTTGGTTTGACTGAAATCACAAACTCTTCATTTATTATTTCTGGCAGTTTGTCCTTTTGCACACAGAGGAAGAGAAGGGGAGTCACTAAATCAAACTGAAACACAAGGAAGCCTCTCATCTGAAACTTAATAACCAAAAAAAATAAAACGCAGTTCTAATGAGGCAGGCGGTTCCAATCCATCATTTCCACGAGCGACTCCCTGAACGACAGCTGCAGCCGCACACACACAGCTCAGAGTAATTACAGAAAGTAAACCCTATAAAAATATCACTTTCTCAATCATGGGCTAGGTGTTGTTGTGGTGCCAATTATGATCAAGTTCATTAGCATGTGGTCAATTTTCACATGAATATTCCCACATGGAGCTGCCTCCTGCTTCACAAGCTGATGAGAAGTCTGTTTTTCCTTCAAGCCTCACTGAGAATGAGGAGAAATGCAGAATATAATGACGTTTATGTTTCTGAACAACTGTTCAAAAAGTTTGACAATCAGTACATGCTGATCATGCAGAGCATGACCGTGCCACGGGCGAGTTCTATTCGTAAAGGAATCCATCCTCAACCCATCAACTCAGTAGTGAAGATGAAAACAAAAGGTTTCAAAAACCAGCATCTCTTCCTCCGCCTGTCTTAATGAGCAAAGACTTTCTCCAGGAAACGGCTTGTTACAAATGCTGCTGAACTATTCTCCAACATTTCTGGTAATCAGATCAAATCAACAGCTTATTCTGTTTGGGTGAGAATAACTCTTTCATAAAGATTAATAGACCTTTGTTGTCATGGTTACAAGAATAAATGTGTGAATGAGACTAGGTCAAAAGTCCAAACCATCTTTAACTAAAACCTGCAGCCAGAATTTTTGCAGTTTTGAACTAATCTTTAATTTATTACATTTACAGGACAAACGTGGCATGAAGTGTTCTGTGAATATTTTCTTCACCATCACGCAAACACTGTGGCAGAGCAGCAATAAGCTAACACATTTAATGTAACGTGTTACAATAACTAATGACTAGCTGATGGACACAAACTGCAACATGAAACAACTCAAACCAAGAGGAAAATAACTCTAATATGAGTCTGTTTCCTCCTAAAAAACGCTGCTCAGCTTCTTGTGCAACCATGACTTTCCTCAGTGCTGCTGGTGCAGCAGAGAGGCAGCGCCCCCTGCTGATGATACAGCCTCAATCACACTGCAGAGGACGGGGCATCATGCCACTGCAGCTGTCAGAAGAACACGAGATGCTTTCAAAATTACCTACAGTTGATTTTTTGCTGTTAACCTATGCCTAACAATATGTCTTTAGAGAGTGTAGCTGATGTAAGACAAGACCACAGATGTCTTTCTCTTCTCTGTGCGTTCAGTAGGTTGTTCGATACCCACCTCGGTAAGCAGGTCTGCACATTCAATGGAAGTGTCAGGGAGACGCCTTTACCGCCAACTAAAGCCTCTGAAACACATCCAACAATCTCCAACATGTTCCATCTACATGTTGTGATCGCGCACATTCACCACGCTGTAGAGACATCGTCATTGTGGGCGTGGCGAATAGGCAAGTCTGCACAATACATCTATGTCCTTGTGTTGCATCCGGATTTTGGATGAATCGGCTACATTCTCAAAAAGTGCAGTTTTTCTTTAAATCATATTTAAAAATCAAGATGCATCAAAATAATCGTTTTTATCATTTAATCTGAACTGAGACAAATCTTGAATTTGCTCCTCTAAAATGTGGATTTTTGGTTCAAAAAGGTAACAGCGAGACAGTAACATGGTTATAAATCACAGCAGTAATTTCAGTCTATTTTAATAAGCACTCTTTGTGACAGAGCTGTTACTCTCACTCCTCCACATCTGACTTGACTGTTTATTCTCACATCTTCATGCTCTTTATGCTCTCCACGCCTCTGACTCTGGGAGGTCATGGAGTTGCAGCACTTCACACAAAAGTCTAAAATAGATTCAATCATTTTAAAACCAGGGGCCTGTACTACAAACCAGGATTTATGCTTAGTGAGCTACCTTCAGGTTTAACTCATATGAAGTTTTCATTCATATGAAGGTGGATCACTTCTTACCGGGCATAAAAGCTCCCATGGAGCTCAGAGCGCGGATCATGAGAGAGCTCACAGAGCGACACCTGACACACCTGAGACACGGACAGACCCTTATCATACATCAGCCACAGCGACAACAGTGTCTCTGCACATAACTCACAGCCTGTGAGTTCACATTGTTCTGATGACCTCTGACATGCACATTTCACTTTTCCTTGTTTCACTTCTTACGCCAGGCTGGCCCAGCGCGTGTCCCAGACTCATCATCTAGTATTTTAGTGTTTTATATTTTATTCTACTGGATTTTTCCACTTCATCTAATTGTTATAATACTTAAATTTTATCTTACCCCCCCCCCCCCTTAGTACAGTTTCTACCATTGTGCTGCTGCTCTTGTTATGCTGCTGTGTTGATTTGAACATCTCCTACAAGGGATCAATAAAGGCTTATCTTATCTCATCTTATCTTAAGTTCAGTGCAACTTAGAAAACCAATCCTGTACTCACACACGCTTTATAAAGAAATACACTGAAATATGACATTGACATTTTTCTTTCAATGCCCACATAAGGATCATCGTAAACAGCCTGGAAGCTTTCTGCTCTTTGTTTTTGATTGAAGCTGTGAGAGGATTAAAAACATACCATTATTAAAACAAAGGCTAATTTGTGAGATTTATGGTTAAGATTACTATGTGCTGAGTGTTGCTGAATTGAATAGAGAAAAGACTAACAGGAACAATGAAGGAGGGAATAAGAAAAAGCCAAACACAACAAGTCAAATCAGAGAAGAAGACAGAGGCAAAGAGAAAACGGGTGCAGACAGGAGGACACCGAGAGAAAAAGAGGAAAAATGAAAACAGATCAAAAAAGAAGATAGAAAAGAGGCACACAGGCTTTCCATTTACTTCACCAGGGGTGTAATTAAGGTTGCTGTGGTGATGCTAGTTGTAACCATGGAAACAGAGGTTGTAGGTTACTTGCTGTGGTCCATACTAAGAAGCAACAATGGCATTTTCTGCCTGGAAGTTAGAGCACAAACCAAAAAGGCTTCTTCTCATTGGTCAGTGAACAGCTAGTTAGCTCCATGCTAACACTATAATATACTCTGTGCTGAGTGAGAGCAGTTCATTGGTTAATACAGTAGTCCAGACAGTTTTCCTCCATCACTCGCTCAGTGTGGGAATACTCTCCCATATATTTAAACATGGTCGAAAGGTCTAACAGCATTAAAATGTCAAAAACACCACAGAGACATTAGATGATTAGAAACAAGCCATAAACCTGTGAAAAGATCAAATCAACATGATGATGGTGATCACATGCGTAATGCTCAGACTTCAGCTGAAGGCTGATGGAGCTAATGACAGGCTCTTCTGATGACTGCCAGGTCCCACAGACATGTCAGGCAGAAAACAGCATCATGGGAAATGCAATGACGACCTGTTTGAACATAAACATGGGGACAATTCTGACCACAGGACGAGAGCAAACGCTGCCACTCAAGCAGAGACGTGCTATTTGGGCCAGGGTTGACCTGAAAACAAGAGGAGAGGCAGAATTAAAGAAGGAAAGAGAAAACGTAAGATGGACAAGATGGACTGATGGAGCGAGACACACCCACAATTTACCTACGGGAGGACGATGGCCACCAAACACCCAGACACAAAAGGAAGGATTTCTATCAGTAACACCTGCAAACACCTCAAAACCACAAGGGATTATGGGTAGACAGACAGAGATGCAGCCATGCTTGAGTTACAAAGCAAACAACAAAATCAACTATAGACTGACTGATTTTCTTGACTTTTTCGACTGTAAGCTCATGATGTTACATTTGAACACAGAGCTCACACACTACAACAACAGCTACAGGAAGTACATTTTAAAAGTTCGGGCATGGTATCGAACTTTCTTCCTAACTTCTGTTTCACCGTCATATGCAGCACAACACATGACGGCCTCACGCAGCGTGTGAATACAGTCGGAAATTCACAGTTAGTGGCTTTGAAGTCACATGTAGGCGTCTGTGCAGGTAATCGTATCAGATAATTGAATCATTTGCCTGATGTCAAAATGTCCTTCCAGCAAATCTCATCAAGTCTGCCACGACAAGCTCAATTTCAGAGCTGCCATATGTTGCCCCTGGTCTCACCATCATATCTAAATTCGGAACACATCCACCATTTATGATGCAATATGAATCAGTAAAATGAAACCTCTTGTCCTAGATGAGTTTTCCAATGATGCGAATGCATTGTTAACATAGAGTAACCCATTGGAACCATGAGAATGTGGTACATTAAAAAAAAAGAAAGGATGAACCTTGT
>JAQFJB010326771.1:0-10349 GCA_029874875.1 Naso minor
CCGATCTCCCGGCGCAGTGACCGTTTTTCCGCCGTCAAAATAGCAAAAGTCGACTTGGAAACGCCCTAATGCGCCTCGCGCATTAGACCTTGCACCTTGCGCTTTAGACTGTCAAAATAGGGCCCGTAGTGTCGCCAAAATTACGTCACACATCGCTGTCGTCTTGCTGCTTATACTGCAGCACATATTTTTGAGAAATGTGCTTTTGCATAATTTTAGTAAATTGTTATTGGAAATAACATTTAATAGCTTCACATCTTAATCAGTCAATCAATCAAATTAATTTTTGTGTAGCCCAAAATCACAAATTACAATTCGTCTCAGGGGGCTTCACAAACTGCACCGGAGTGACATAGATATTTGCCATATGAGAGTCTATAGATACAGACGGAGATGAACTCCATAAGTCTAGGAGCACAGTCTATGAGTCAGATATGTATTCTATTTATCCAGAAGGTAGTGCAGTCCACAGAACCAGAGGCATGTGCAGTCTATGAATCAGGACGATCTTGGGTGGTCTGTATGAGGAACCCCGGCCACAAGATCTCCTATTCTTCATGGAAAATGGCAACAGGAGAGAAAAATAGAGGAGCTCAGTGCATCATGGGAAATCCCTCGGCAGTCTAAACCTATTACAGCACAACTTTGGACGGCTTGTGCCAGCCTTAACTATAAGCTTTATCAGAAAGGTCAGCTTTAAGCGTAACTATATTTATATGACTGGGGGGAGTAGATTCATCCAGGCTAACATAGTCATCATAGTCATCATTAGACAGCCATTGTTTGTGTTAAGACAACAATGACAATGACTGTTAGGACACGACATTGGTTGTGTTCAGTTTGATTAAGTTTTTATGAGAAAATCCTCTCCCTTTAGGATTATATTTAACTAGATTAGGTGGTTGGGGGACAGACACAGTCTCAGAGGGGTTTTTGGCAGGTAACTGTCCTAATGGAAGCACAGAGAAGTGTGTACGACTGCAGCTCTGTCTCCTGGCCTCAACTCTGGTGTGTCTGGGTTTTGGGTCTTGAATATACTTGGTCAGATTTCTAGAGATGAGAGCAGCTCCATCCAAAGTGGGATGGATGCCATCTCTTCTAATCAGACCAGGTCTTCCCCAGAATGTCCGCCAGTTGTCTACAAAGACCACATTGTTTGCTGGAAACCACCCTGACAGCCAGGCATTGAGTGATGACATGCGGCTAAACATTTCACAGCTATTAAAGTTCTCCGTTGCTATGATGGATTTCAGTCAAATAGAACAATGATAGGGGATAAAAATAACAATTCCACATGTCTTTTGTTGTGATACCATTTAGGCTATCCAATCTCACATGTTCAGGCATCAAATTGATGATGCTTTCAACCAATAAAGCTAGCCAAAGCCATGGTATAAGCCAATCAGAGGCAGAGCGGGGCAGGTTGGTCTTGCCAAGAAAGAATCTTGTAGACTGTGAGGCTTGTCGAAGTTTTGCAAGAACATCAAAAACTGGAGAACAGTAACAGGAGTGGAAGTAATGATGGTCTAACGTTGCATGTGGATATATATTACTAATTCAAACTGGATAGCTGGTGGATAATGTTAGTTGAGAGCAGCTTCTTTGGTAAATGTCTCTATTTGCTGCTCACTAATGGTACCGTTAAGGTAATGTCCTGCTGAGGGTAGGGTTAATGTTAACGGTAATCTCTGTCAATGTTACTTGAACAGTTGCAGTCGTCCTGAGTTTATTCACTCGGCTTCGGTAACATTATTGAGATGCTTGTACGTAACGTTACGTTCCATGTGTAGATCTCCTTGTTGTGATTGGTCATTGATCTTTTGTTTAAAACACGAAGAAGAGCAACACGGTACATTCATCTCTTCAAGTTAACAGCAAACTTAGTATGTCAGCATTGGTGCGCTGTCGCTGAAGGAAGGCTCCAACGTATTGCAACGGTTGGCCTCATTCCTCAGTGAAAAAATACATATACAGCTCCAGATTAAGGCTCCATCCAACAAATTTTAATTTTTTTTGGTCCATTTTTCTGACTTGAGTCTCCTTGGCTGGTGAGAATCCTAAAGCAGTAGGTGCTGTTATCAGTTGAATTCGTGGCAGTTGGTATAATAGAGCTAGGGTAGCTAACTAGCTTCCTCCAGAGATTTGTTGTCCAGTTTTAGGTTATTATACTCTTGGATCGGTTAGAAAGTTTATCACCTTGTTCCCAAGATATCCGCCTTTAATTCAATGTAAAAACTTGAAATATGCACATTCCTCCAAAATAGGTGCTGTAGTATAAGCAGCAGGATGACAGTGATGTCTGAGGTGATTTTGGTGGTATTACACTTTGCAGATGTGGAGCTATTGAATATTATTCCCAATAAAAATTCCCTATAATTGTGTAAAAGCACATTTCTCCAAAATGCATGCTGTAGTATAAGCAGCAAGATGACAGTGATGTGTGACGTGATTTTGGCGACACTACATTTCAGAGAGGAGAAGCTATTGAATATTTGTTTAGTGTCTTTTTTTTGGCATGGACATTTGTAGATGGTCCCTGCACTCTCGGTCTTGCTGCTGGCTGCAGGTAGAAACTAATGTAATTGCACATCACGGAGGATGGCTTGTTTTGCTGAAAACTAGATTGTAGCTCATTGTCTGCACAGCTACGATTGGAAAGAGGTATAGCTTGCTTCATAACAACCTTTTGCTTGGGAGTTATTGATCCTGGAAGTTTGAATTTGTGAATATCTTTCTAACTTTACTGCGTTAGCAGAATTTAACGATATATTGTCATATGATTTCAATCTTTAAGTCATACATAATCCAACATTTTAACTCAGATGGTTGCAATACTAATTGTGATGTTCACTTAATAGCAGCAGTGGATGTTTTGTCATCCTGAGACATGTCATTGAGGAGGCAACTAAAAACCATGTTATGCTTGATATGTTAGTGAGATTTGTATCTTGTTACCTGCTCCTCCTCCTTCTTTGTTTATTTACTGTTCTTATCATTATGAAACACTTAGGTGTTTTAAAGGCCTATACTAGTGCCTGTATATCTGTCTCTCAGTTACTGATATAGCAAATTTGAAATTAGTTTTAGATATGCTTTGAATGTAGTCACAAACCTGATGCATTTATGTAAAGTCTAGTAAGAAGATTATTAGCTCTACAGAGGAAGAGAGATCCACATACCCAAAAGCTCATGTTTAAAGTATTTTTAGCATGATGTTTTGAGTTGTGGGCTCTTCCTCAGACTGCTTCTGGTTTAATGCAGAGAGTCATTATCTTTAATACCGATAAGCAGTATAAACTTTGTTGTAAAGCAGGTATAAAGGAACCTTACAAGTTGACAGTATACTTGTCCATGCCAGTATGAAAAAACACATTATATTATTTAAAACCATGGGTAGATCTATTAGATACAGTTTATAATGTTCAGTCTTGTTGCACATGTCATGTTCTGACAAAATATGAATGTATTTTTTTAGTTAATAGGACTTAATATAACAATTTCTCAAGTCCTATTAGCTAAACAATATAGTCCTGTTAGCTATAATAAATACTGTTGGTAGGTCTCAGAAAAAAATCTATACAACAGCCTTTTCAAAAGATGCAGTTTTCAGATGTATAGATATTAATTATTGTTCAGTAAACACAAGTAATTTCAAAACAAATACAGATCTAGAGAGGTTTGTCTTATTTATGTGTCAGTCTGATATCTGTGTTGTGATGGAGCAGGGATGTGTGAACCAGGAGAGAAGGACCTATATGCTGTCCTGGGAGCTACCTCCTCAGACTCAGTCCAGCAGCTCAAACACAGATACCAGCAGCTGGCCTTACAGGTAAACACACCGTCCGTGTCAGCTGAAAGCAACACACAACCATTACTACTGGGCTCAACAGTGTGAGTTTCACTTGAATTGTCCCCTGAAAAAAAAATATATGTGAACTGAAAAATGATTGATGAGTACAGTGTGAAAGACAGGAATTTATTTTACAAACTACAATACACCAATCACAGTACAGTTTTCTGCGATGAAACAGCATATGTCAAGTGAGAGAGAGGTGAACAGGAGCTGACAGCAGTGCACTGGTGGGACTACAGGAGGTACCTCTAGAGTTGTTGGAGAATCACAAAACTTGTCTACTAAACAGAGAAAGCATCTGTTGGGTTTATTTTTGTTGGTGCTGGTGACGTAAAAAATCATGGTGTGACTGGTGCAACACAGTGGCGCATTGTATTGTTGCCAAGGTGACGTTTTCTATCACAGGAGCTTTGTTAACACTCACTGATGGATGCGTTAAATTTACCAAAAACATCAGTGCGTTCACTGAACGGCACTCGTGTAATTTATTCATGTGGCATGCACTGAAATTCTAATGAAGATTATTTTAAGTCAGCGACTGCCTTATTTATTGAATTTGCCTGAAATCACATTAGTTATGTATTCACTTCCATTCAACTTTACTGTGCACTCAAACTCCAAGAAAGTCAAGTCCAGCATTAGCACAGTGGGTTAGGCTGTTCCCTTAACAGCAATAGATGATGGGTTCATGCCTCCTCTTTCCATTCTAATAACTCCCTCTGAAGGACATATTAAGTCATTAACTCCAATTTCTGCATAATCTGTAATTTCTGCTTGGACCCCAATCATTGCTGCTTGTGACCATACTTGGGGCCAAGCCTCATCATAAACTCAAGCTGTGAGGGTTATCAGACTTCCACATGGATTTGTAGCAATTGTAGCACAATGCTCTGACAGTCACTTCAAGTGTACCATGATATTTATTAGAAACTGAGAGAAGGGCAAGCTGGCACTGCAGCCAAACTGAAACAAACACAAGGCTATAGAGTTAGCACCCTGCTAAGTAACGCTAGCTAACTATCTGTGACTGAGCTACGTAGTTATGTGGATATCTTGATATGTACAGTTATAATCTTTTTTTATGATATAGTGGACATCGTTCATGTTTATTTTAGGCAGATCTTGTAGACATTTTGAAAGACGACATTTCTTCGGCAATGAGATGTATAATGCAGACGTAAATTGGAAAAACTGGTTTGCTGACTCTTGGCACAAGCAGATGCTTGCCACTGTGCCTGTGCACAGAGCCAATTAATCTTATGATTGAGTATGTTTTCCTTACTGCCATATGTAAATATTAATTGCATTTATAGTAAAATATTTTAAAATAATGTTGATTTTCGAAGGGAAACCTTTATATAAAAAGACAGGGCTGGCAGTCCTATCCTAAGTGTTAACAGACGCAGCAACTCAGCAAGGCCATGCGCATGTGCTGCTCGTGCATCCTCTGTGTCCCAGGTGTAATGGTGCATGTATGGCAGGTAATAAAACTCAAAATTGAGTGTCACGTTTTACCTCTGAGTCATGACTCTGTTGAGAAACTTGAAGTCACCCTCTCGTTCAACCTGAGAGAAAGATTTTAGCAGAAATGGCTTCGTTTTGGACCACAAAAAGAGAGGAACTCTTGATAGAGCAGTGTTGAGCTAGCCCTGCCTCGCAGCACTGGCCAAGTTGATACTTTCTTTTTCATGTTCTGAGTGCATTTTTTTTGGGTTTCAGGGAAGAAACACTTATACTTATACTTATACTATACTCTTTAAGCTAAAGCAAATCTAAACAAGTGGGTTTTAGCTGCGACAATAGGCTACAGGTTGATTTTATCCATGCAGATGTTTCTAAAATTAAAGTTTGTTGATTTTTATTTTTAGTTGAAAAAGAGATGAGAAAAACTAAAGTATTGAATTTTAATGAGAATTTTAATCCCACTCCTGTTAACCTCTGGCTAACCTTTAAGCATTCTCCATGACCAAATTCAAAAGCAGCTGAACAACTGATATCCATTGTGTCAATGCATGACTTGCCTGTGTTATGCTAATTCAAGAAACGGAAGTTTCTGTTAAGTGTAAATTGTTCATTCTAAATATTTAACTGATTTCTTATCCATTAAAGGAGCTGTACACAAAATTGATTCACCACCAGTGGTCGCAATTCTGTGTCAGCCTTACACCAAAACAAACCTGTGTGTCAGCCACACCTCCCATTTCCCCTGGCACTCCACCTGCCCCACCCTCTGTTCTCAGCAGCTCTCTGCTCAGGAGAGGAAAGAGGCTCGCTAGCAGTTAGCATTAGCTTGGCTTTCTTCCACATCTTCTAGATGATAATTTAATGTTATTTCAAGTGAAAAAACGTGTATTTGTCTATTTCCATGATACATGGTGGGGTCAGAATCTCAACCACAAATATAAGAGCATTTATGTGATTTTTGAACAGCTTGTAACGTTAGTCTTCCCGCTTGTCTGTCTGTAATGTTAGCTGGGCCTGGGTTAAATAAGCTCGGCCTCTCCTCACTCGCTGTGGCATTGTATAAAGGTGGTGGGGGCCAACGGTTCCAAAGGGAGGAGGTTCACATGAACTAACCTAAACGTGCGGCTGTCCTGGCTACCAAAACAAAGAAACTTAGAAGCTAAGAAGATAACAATACACCGAAAGGGCTTGTGACGCCATTCTAAATGTCAATGCGCCACTAGTTCTTTAGATAGCAAAATATCTTTTTCCTGAAATCTGATAAGGCTGAATTTTGTATTTAGCTCCTTTAAAGAACAGCTCTGTCGTAATACAACACACACTTATCCAAAATTTTTGGAATCGCTGGAGTCATTCCCTTTCTTTACACTGGCTGTAAAGTGGTCCTCTCCAAACAACAAACTACCTGGTAGAAGATAGATAAAACATTTTTACCCTGGTAAAATAAATTATATGGTTTAGCTAAAGATAATGGGTTTGACAAATCAAGTTTGTGTCTTCCAAAGTTAGTTTTTCTAGTATGAGCAACTGTGTGTGTGTTTGTGTGTGTGTGTGTGTGTGTGTGTGTGTGTGTGTGTGTGTGTTTGCGCGCACGTGTTTGTGTACACACATGCCTTGACAGTACCACCCTGACCGTTTTGGGGGTGAGGGTTCTTCCGAAGCAGAGTCTGGTACAAAGAAGTTTTTAGAAGTTGATGCAGCCTGGAGGATTCTCAGTGATCAGACCACCAGAAGACAGTATGACATGCAGCGGAGAGGTAGGGGTTCACCGTTTCAGTTTATGTACTTTTATTACTGATGTTTATGGTTAAGTTTCTAATTCATAAAAAAATCTTATTATTTTTTGATTTACACTGATATTTATGATTAATTTATTTTTTGGTGTTTGGAGTTTCACATTTACATTTAACATTTGGATGAGAAATTTTAACTTGCTTGAAAATTCTGGTTTAAATGAAATTCTCATTCAAGCGTAACCCATCACCTCAGCCAAAGTTCTTTTTTTTTTGTGATCAAACTTTTATTTATTCAAAGCAGAAAAAATATAAAACAACATGTTACAATTACAAAAAATACATACCACGTAAAAATAACAAACAACACCCCCCCCACCCCCCAATATTAAAAAAACAAAACAAAACAACAACACCCGACCCTCCCCAGTCCAGTTTTGCCGAGATCAAGAGACAGATAGCTGATATCCCTGCTCTAGCAATCTACAACCCTGAGCTGCCTACGTATGTGACAACTGACGCCTCTGACTATGGACTGAGGCGTGTACTGTCTCAACTTCACCCAGACAACACAGAGCGGATCATAGCATTTGCATCCAGGACGCTTTCTCCTGCTGAAAGGAAGTATTCTACTGTGGAACGTGAAGCACTGGCATGTTTGTGGGCAGTAGAAAGGTGGAGAACCTATCTGTGGGGACGTCACTTTGTGCTATGCTTAGACCACCAGGCGCTCACAGCTCTAATCACATCCAAGGGTACTGGTTGTGCAGGGTTACGCATAGCATGATGGTCAGCACGCCTACTTTGCTACACGTATGATGTTGTTTACCGTCCAGGGAATCAAAATGTGACAGCTGACTGCCTGTCTATGCTTCACCTGCCTGCCTCAAGAGAGGTGGAGGAGGAGGAGCCAGACATGGTGGCTACAAATTTTACCATCTTCTCAGATCCCCAGCATGCCGTATCAGTGCCAGGATTCACCAACGGCAGCAAGAAGTGCCCAGAACTGACACAGCTGCGGTGTCAGATGCAGAAAGGCTGGCCAAAATGCGAAAAGAATGTGACAACCAAACTTGCTCTGTTCTTTCAGGTGAGAGACAAACTTGCTGTTGTTGACTCACTTGTCATGAGAGGCTCTAATTATTTGGTTGTTCCCACTTTACTGCCATCCAGGGTGGTTAACTTGGCTCATGAGGGGCACCAGGGAATGGTGCGCACCAAGCAGAGATTGCGTGAGTTATATTGGTGGCCACAAATGGACAAATGTGTAGAGACTATGATAGCTTCATGTGTGTCATGTCAATACAATGACAAAACAGCAAAGACAGCAACTGCACCACTTATGCCAGTTGAGCTGCCCATGGCCTATGGGAAAAGATGGCTGTTGACATAACAGGCCCCTTTGAGAGTGCTGCATGGGACTGCCATTATGCAGTTGCTCCCACAGACTATCACAGAAAGTGGCCTGAGGTGGCATTTGTTTCTAACGTCACTACAGAGGTGGTTATTCGTTTCCTGACTTCAGTCTTCAGTCATGAGGGAGATCCTTCCTACCTGTTCTCCGACAATGGAGCTCAGTTGTGAGGGAGAGAGAGATAAAGCACCTGGCTATAGTGTTTACTACCCAAGAGCAAATGGAGCCATCAAGAGATTCAACAGGGTGCTTAAGGAGTGCATACAGACTGCTGAAAAATGCAAAGACCATGGGAACCAGGAGTAACAGAGTTCTTGCAGAATTATTGGGCTACACCACATGCAACAGGAGATACTCCATTCAAGTTGCCGAGGAACAGAAAGATACGCGCAAAGCTGAATGTGCTGCCTGTTTCACACAACACCAAATCACACAAGCAAGTGAAAGAGACTGTGAAACGCAAACAACAGAAGAGCAAGAAGAACACAGACAGGAAGACTGGAGCGAAGGTGCCCATGTTTCAAGTGAATGATTCTGTTCGTGTCCGCAAACCCGAGCATGTCCACAGGAGGGCATCCAGATTCACTGAACCACTGACTGTTGTGACGAGAGTGGGACCCGGTACGTACCTGCTCAGTGATGGTCGCAAAGGGAATGCATCAAAGCTTGCACACTTCCCGGAGGAGACTCTAACAGGCACCAGTCAGGACAGTGAAACTATACAGGTAAAAGCTGTACATGGCTTGAGAGGGAGACACCTACCTTGCTGGATGAATGATTTTGTAAGCTAAAATGAGAAAATAAAACAAAACCTATGGACTGAGAGTGTGGTCCTAACTGAAGTGATGTGAAAAAAAGGGTTAAGATTTCATACTGTCCATAGAACTGAGTAAACAAAATATTGTCGCAAGGATTAAAAAGAAAATACTGTTCTGAGTTGAAGAAATAAGAAAACCTCATGAAATGTGGATAACAAATGTGAATTTGTAACTTTCAAGGTCATGGTTACTTTATACAAGGTGATTAACCTTTGTTTCCTTACAGATTGTGAATCTACTTAAAAAGGGTAACCTGATTTAAGAGTCGATTAGGACCATGCATGGCATGCAGTTGTTTGAATATTTTGATTCAGGTTGTTTAGTTCTGGTACCAAGTTATTTTATGCTTACTGTTACAGTACTACATTGTTGCTTCAATTACAGGTTGCTTCCGATACGAGGTTTACTCTATTTCTAGCTCACTGTAATGCAGAAGTCAGCTGCTAACTCATTAGCTAGCAGGCAAACAGCAGTACCATTAACATCAGTCTGTGCATGCTAAGTTACACAAAACGTGCAGCCAGTCTAATTTTTACTTCCATGCATGCTAATATTAGCAGGTGTTCAGCCCAATTAATTGCAATGCATTGATGAATCGATTTGTTTTTACCCAGCCCTACTTGTAAGATAGCATTAACATTAACATTAAACATAACAATGCGTTATTTTAGGCATTTAAGGCAGAAACCACTAAACGTGGGGCTTTCGAGTTAGGGCAAAAAGTTTACTTACCTTTAAAACACCAGCTCTACACTCTGTCTGACATTGTAGGTGCATTAAGTAGGCTAAATTGCTGATACCAGAGCTGATGCATGCATGATGCACACGTGTGTGACCAAGGCAGATGGTCTGTGTGCGCTAGAAAATTACATCTTTGATTTGAAAAAAGTGGAATTTGGATTTTATCTTCCTGGGCGGGTCTTAATTTACCTGGGCAGGCCGCCCAAGAAGAGCCTATGTATAGGAAACACTGTATTATGTTATTAAGGAATTAAAAAGCATAAAGTATAGTGCAGTAACTGCACTTTATTATTATCACTGCAATCACAAATGTCATCACTGGCAGT
>JAQFJB010326913.1:0-10328 GCA_029874875.1 Naso minor
TTCACCCAAAAATGAAAATTCAGTCATGATTCACTCACCCTCATGCCGATCAAAGGTTGGGTAAATTTTTTTAGTCCGCAAAACGCTGCTGGAGTTTAACGGGAGAAAGCCGTTGCAGTAATCTCAAAAACAACTGAAACAAATGGTGACCAAATTTCAAATGTAAACAAAATAAGTAAATAATGAAACCATAAATGCCCTCATGCCGCTCATCTGAAGAAATCCAAGTGTCCTGAAGCCTCAACACGCCAAGTTGTTTTGGAAATCAGCACTGATGCCATGTTCCTAACACGGCACACACGGCTACCCAGAAGTCTGGTGGCATTAGCAGACAACAGACCTCCAGCTGCTGCACGAGCCTCAGACGGCGTGAGCACAAGTGCACATGATGCTCATCTCAGGTGCTGCAGGCTACAGTGAACTGTGAGGCTAAAAATATGACAGACACATTTTTTAAAACAACTTTAACTGTCAAGGCTTCAGGACACTTGGAGGCATTTAATGGTATTATTATGTTTTTGTTTGTTTGTTTAAATCCTGGTCACCATCCACCTCGATTGTTTGGGAGATGACTTTTAATATTCCAGCAGTTTTGTGAACTAAAAAAACTTCACTCAGCCTTCCATCGATATGATGGTGAGTAGAAAAATGACTGAATTTTCATCTTTGGGTGAACTTTCCCTTTAAATCACATTAAGTGAAGAACAGCAAGAAGACACGTGGAGAAGAGGCTGTGGTGGAGCTGAGACAGCAGACTGTGTTGGCCGGAGTGAAACCACAGAGTGACAGTTGCTTAATGGAGTGTAATGTCTGCATGAAAATGATGGGATGTAACCAGCCACACTGCAGAGAATGAGCCAATGACTGCGAAGCATGTATGGAGAGCTGATGCTAATCAGTCAGTAGCTGTTAGCCGTGGAGCTCCTCACTGCTGACTGAGAGCTCTGCTGGCAGCTCACGCAGGTTACGCACAACACTCGGTGCTGGTTCGAAGCCAGCGGAGAGCAGCCTGAACCAGACTGAACTAAAATAATTCGTTCACTGAGGGATTCACGCTGGTTATCACACTGAGTAAATGAGGAGATGTCAAGGTAGAGCTCACCGTCTGATTGGGTGGTGACGCCGGCGGTCTCTGAGGCAGTGCCTGGTCCATAGCGGTTGATTGCTAAAACCCGAACTGTGTACTCTGTGAACTTATTGAGGCCGTCCATCTTGTAGTTCAGTCCGCTCACCTCCACGCTCTGAGCACAGACACAGACATCGGCATCATCGTCACAGTCAGTTCATGCACCACCTTCAGGACACTTGGCTGATTTCTCTCTGTGTTCTTCCACACATTCACAGGATTCTGGCCAGAAAAAAGCATTTGACTCTGTCACACGAAACCACAGGAAGGAGCAAGTTTGTGCTGACTGACCTTTGTGTGTTTCAATGTGACTGAGTTCTCACTCTCAGAAAAACTGTTTGATCTGGAATTTAAATTGTGTTCAAAGGTTCATCAGTTATTTTATTATTTTTCATTTATTTGTGTATGATGCAAAAGTAAATATGCTGGATTTAGCGAAACCTCTAATTTCATCCATAGTCCCCTGGCAGGTTACAATAATATCCAAATAAAACACAACAATATTTGACAGTGTACAAACATGCAGAACAAGGTGACTGTAAACATGATTGAAAGGTTCATCAGACTTTAAAAAAGTGGCTTTCTGACATGTGGAGGCGCAGCAGAGGTGGAGCTGACCTGTTCCTTGCCGGACGGGCTCTCAGTCCACAGCAGCCTGTAGCCCAGCACGGGGCCATTGGGCTGGCTGGGAGGCTCCCAGCTCACCTGGACGGAGGTGGGTGACAGAGCCTCAGCTTGGAGCGACTCCACCCTGCTGGGCACCTGGACTGTAGATTCAATACACTGTTCACACAGACTGAAAGTACTGATGCTGCAAGTACTGCTACTGTTACCAGTACACCTTCTACTACCACTACCATCATTCCTGCGGAGACCAAGACTGGATCAAAGTCTTCATGAATTTCAAGACGTAGGTTTCTATAGAAACAATGACCTTTCTATATAATAATGTAAAAATTTCACAGGTCTGTATTTAAATAGTTTTACATATTCGTGGTTTTAACATTGTTTAAATGTCTCATTTAAAACATCATGGGAATGTACAAGATATCCAAAACAAAGAACACAGATTCCACAGAGTATAGGTATGTACGTGTAATAAATAATGTATATAATAAATAATGAGTGAGGGTGTGTGTGTGTGTGTGTCTTACGGTCAGGCTTGGTGGTGATCCTCAGGGGGGCGGAGCTCTCTCCTGGCCCCGCCTCGTTGTAAGCGATGACTCTGAAGCTGTAGCTCTCCTCTGGCTTCAGGTTGGAGACAGTCAGCTCCAAAGACTCTGGCTCCGACACGTTCACTGACCGCTCTCTGACACAGAAAACACAATCAGTCAAACACTGAACTTTTCCAATTTAAATATGGTGTACGTAACTATGTAGATTTTGTCAATTATTTAACTCATTGTGAACATCAGACACCGTTTAAACAGCACTGCAATAAACAAAGAACCCAGTTTTATTTTGTAACAGTGCAGATAATCGCAGCTGTAATCAGATGTAATCTGTGTAATCCTGCAGTGACTGCAGCTAATCCTTAGATTACAGCACCTCTGCAGCCCCTCAGTCCTCAACTAATCACCAAATCCACTGAGGAGACAGCTGCTCGTGTTTCTACTGCACTGTCAAACATACGCTGTGGCTCTTTCTGCTCAGTTCATTGTAAAGAAAGCCGACAGTTCAAATATCTTTGGAAGGTTTTTTATTAATGTTGGACACATTTTTGAATCCTGCTGACAAAGACTAAATAAAAACTGACTGGCTTTTGGTTTGTAAGTGATCTTTAATTTACACAGAGAGGAGAAAGGAACCGTACAACTACTTTAAAAACTGCAGAAAAATGATGTTCCCACTAAATAAATCACTACAGCCAGAGTTTAAAATGAGCATCAAGCAATGATGAATTAATCACAATCACTTCTGACAAGCAGACCGAACATGCATGTCTGCTCATTGTAAGAAGGCTTACATGAGTTATTCTTTAAGGAAATTATTCATCAATCGGAAACTGAGTTTAAGTGTTTTACCTCATTAAAATTCTTTGTCCATTCAAATCCCACTAAAGTCCCACTAACACTTCAACACTAAACTCACTATTGATTAGACAGTGGAAACTGCTCATAGTGATCAACCACTTATATGGATCACAAAGCTTCAGACAGAATCATTCCTCTGTATGTGGTCTCAATGCATCAGAAAGTCCTCTTGTTCATTTTTAATAAATGACAACATGTACCCCCTCTCGTCATGAGTTCAGTGCTGCATGTACTCTGTTACCATGACAAGGAAAAGTCATTTTAACAATAATAAAGATTAATAATAATAATTTTATCCATCAAGCATGTTAAAAAAGCACAGCGGTGGATGACAAAGGACTTGAAACACCACAAGCTCTCAGTCTGAATCAAAAGCAGCAGAAAGAATCTGTTTTTAGGTGAGATTTAGAAACAGCTGAAGTTTGATTTCACAGCTAAAGGGCTAACACCCCCCCCACACACACCAGGCCACTCGTAAATAACCTGAAAGACCAACATTACCCTTCTCTACAACTAACTCTTCAACCCTCTCCAAACTATTAGCTTTTTCCTATTTTTTTTCCCTTAAAAGAGAATTTAAAATACCTCAGGCTACTATATTACATCAATTGTTCAGCGCATTAATCTCCTTCTTTCATTCAATAAACAAGTTACAACATTCATCAGACAAGTGGAAATAGAGGTACAAAGTATAAATAGTAGGGAAGCTCTGATCAATCGGCCACCAATCATTATCAGCCGATTTTCAGTACATGGATTGTGGTCTTTAAAAAGGCTGATTATGTAAGAGTCGACAGGATGATGGAAAAACAAAATCTGGAGATTTATTTATTTATTTTTTAAAATAGAATCTGTCTCTCTCACCATCCTTGTCCTGTCTCTCTGTCTAACAGATGACACACGCAAGTTCCTCGTTCAGGACGAAGGTTGACTGACTCACATTGTGATGTGTTCAAGTGCCGTATTTGGCAAAGCTAACTTTATCGTAAGTACTTCAGTGTAATCCTGTGAAATTCAGCAACAAACTTGAACAAAAAGGCGACAATAGTTTGAAGGAAAACTATGTTGTTGTCTTGAAGGTATATTTCCTTTTATTTAAAGGGAATTTTTTAAATACCGTCTTGACTTAAACTGGCTATTTTTTCCATTTTTAAAAATATGTGTCAATCCATAAAATGTCAGTTGCATGTAAAAAAAAAAAAAAAAAAAAGCATATTTTTTCAGTTGCATTTGAAATTGTAAATGGATTGAAAGTATCGAGGTAATGAGTAACAAATATCATAGAGCATTCTCTGCCTCATTTTTGTAATTGGTATTAAGAAATCCCTAATATATAACACATTATTATATATAATATGGTGAATTATGATGTAAACATATGACTGCTGAGGTCAGTATTTGAGACAGAAACATGCTTTTTTCAACAGAACTCCCTGATCGGCTTTGGTATCGATCAGCTGATGGGTATCGGCAGATACTGCTTCCTGTGATCAGCCTCAAAAATCCTGATCGGAGCATCCCCAATAGTGCCCGTGTCATTTCAGTTACATCATACATCTGTCTCTGCACCAAAGTGTTAAACACACAAACTGAGCAACACATCAACCGTTACGATCATCATCATCATCATCGTCAGCAGCAGACAGACACAAAGGTTAAAGGAAACCCAAAAGGTGAGTCCAGTTCTCAGGGTTTATGGGAAAAAGGCCGGAATGCTGGGCTGGATGTTGGGTTAACCAGCAGGTCGAGTGCTGTCACACAGCGTGCATTCTGTTTGCCCTTCAAAGGCCGCAGTCAGAGGTCAGTCTGCTCAAAAACAAATAATACACACACACACACACACACACACATTCTTCTCTGCTCACAGTTGACTCACGCCCTCTCATCTCTCTGGTGTTTCCTCCCATTTTCTCTCCATTAGAGGCACAGCCTCTCTCACCTCGTCCAGTTTTTAGACAATATATATACAACCATCAACAAATTCATCCGCATGCATGAGTTCACTTGACTGTAAAAGTTAATGAATATATAACAAGAAATTATAATGTTTGTCAAATCTAAAAATATCACTCATATTTACACCAACCTATTTGTGTCATGAATGAATGACACAAAAATATGAAAAAGCTCTTGTGAAACTGAGATTTTTTAGAGACTTACAACACTTTTTGGTGGGCTGTCATAGCAACATGTCTCAGTCAGTTTGGTGCAAACTGAAATATCTCAACAACTATTAGACTGATTACCATGTAATCGTGTACAGACATCATAGAGCTCAGATGATGCAATGAGAGAGATGTTTCAACAAATACTGGATGGACTGCCATGATTCTCTGTCCCCGCAGGATGAATTTTGACTTTGGTGATTACATTAATTTCCTTCTGACAAGGTCATTCCTATTTGTCAAGGGCTTATGAGAAATACATACAAAACAAATGACTGTACAGTTATGGACTTTCTGTTTGGTACTATAAAAATTAGCAAATCACCGCAATGATAAGCTAAGATGATGAACACAGTTAACATGACACGAGCTTAACATCAGCATTTTCATATGCTTTCTAACATTGGCATTTTGTTTTGAGTGCTGCTATCAGAGAGCTGCAAGCACTGATGCTGAATCCTTGACGTGTTTTGCATTTTATACCAGCGTTCTGGAAATGCTTTGGGCATCATTTGAACATGGAAACTGCAGAATGTTTGGGGCTGGGAAAAGATTTTGGTAACAAAAGAAGGTAAATCATAAAATCTGTTGCAAGTCTGTAAAACTCCTAAGAAATCAGACACGGGGTGTGTTCAAAACCGCATACTAACGTACTATGAGTACATCAAACGTGTATGTAGAGGGTAGCGACTGCATAGTATGTGAGTTTTATGTGAGTCAAAAATATCTGGATGCAGCGCTAGCTTACTGAACATACTCAACTGCCCCAAAATGCAGAAAATCACAGACAATACACTGTAAAATAATCATTTCACCACTTTTTCATTTGTCTTCAAATACCACTGGAAATCTTTATGTGGAGGAGGTAATGTTAATTTACATTTGTTACTACATAAATTATTTAAAGGTAGCGGACGTGTATCTAATCAACAGTCATAACATTTCACCTGACCTGCCGTAAATATCATCCATTCGTCTAGTAGGCAGTATGCAGCATGTACATAATGACTAAGTAGTAGGCAGTACATTGGTATGTGGTTTTGAACACACTCTTGCTTCCTCCACACACTCCTCCACCATCCCAACCTTCTGCCTCGCCGTGTGTGACACACTGCTTCCTGCTCTGGCGTTCTAATTTGTGAGGACCAGATTACTGAATCATAGTCCAAATTCTAGAGACAGTGAGCAGCACACCGAGGAGAGATCAGCTCAGACCCACAGACAGACACGTCCGTGGTCGTTGTCCACTGAGATGAATCTCATCTATTGCGATCCAATCCACGGAGAGCGAAGCTTTGGAAAACCAACAGCTGGTCCACTTTTTATCATGTAAATATGCTGAAACTGTTCCCCACCACAGGCTGTGGGCTACGTGTCCGTCTGTGCAGCGCCTGTGTCATTTTGTTGACTGACATCATCTGTGTATAAGAACGTGTGTTACCTGTTGAGGTTTACACAGAGGTGGACAAAGTACACAACTTCATTACTGAGTCAAAGTACAGAAACTCCAGGTCAAATATTACTCCAGTACAAGTGAAAGTTACTCAGTCAGATTATTACTTGAGTTAGTCATGCATTCAAAGTACTTTTTGAAAAAATCTCAAAAACGTATTTACACTTCAAATGAGTGCAGTAAAGAATACGAGTCTACATCCTGTTCTGTTACGTTCATTTGAAGAACACTGTTACATTTTTAAACTCACATGCTACAGACTTCCAGATTTGCAGCTCCTAAATAACATGAGCAACCAAAAATACGTGATGAGCAGGAGACACGTCAGCCAGGCTTTGCACACACAGAAGAGGTCCATGTTTCTGAAAAATCAGCCATTTTCAGCAAGGTCTCTTGAACTGAGCAGCTGTGCACGGCTAAACAAACGGCCTGAGTGACCCTTGCTCTACGTTCAACCATGGAGATGTGCGAGGTACAGGTACGGCAACACCACTTCGACAAACCACATATAGGACAACACGAACACAGTTCATTGTCTTTTGACTTCAAAGCAAAAGTAGGGAGTGACGAGAACCTTCGCAGACATGTGGTGGAGTCAAAAGTACGAAATTTGTCTTTTAAATTTAGTTAAGTAAAAGTAATAAGTTTCCCCCAAAAAATACTCAAGTAGAGTACAGATACTCAAAAATTGTACTTAAGTTCAGTACTCAAGTAAATTTACTTTGTTTCTGTCCACCCCTGGGTTTATTTGTTTTGCTTGTTTATTAACGTTCACTTCATTATGTGTTTCTGTAATACATGTTTCTCTGAAAAAAGTTCCAAATGATTGAAAATTGCATGAACGTTTGTTAATGAAAATTGGCCCATCGTAGTAACTGACTGGCAGAAAGATGGTGTTCGAGTACACCAAAAAATTCCAACAATAAACGGTATGACAGGCTAGCAAAGTCATGCAGTGACTGTGTAAGAAAAAAACCTCTAAGAAGAAAGTGAAAACTCATTTTCTGTCAACTTATTTCTGCTTTCCCTCTTTTTCCATTTTTCTCTCTTGATCTCTTTTCGTATTTCTCTATTTTAGAGTCAATATATTTCACGGAACTCATTACAACTGACAAAAATTTCATTCTCATTCCCGTCTCTTGCTATCTCTCTTTCTCCTGTAATCTTTCATTGTTTTCACTCTTATTCTTTTCTCTCCCTTCCTCCTCTCTCGTTTTCAGCAAGTTATTAGTGCTGGAAAAAAACCACCCCTCCATTTTTCTCCAAGTCATTACAGCTGACAAAACCTCTGCCTCTGTTCCTTTTGTAAGTCATTAGGACTGACAGAATCTCTCTGTCGTAACGTTTCATGATGAAACTTCAGTGGCTCTTTTGTCCAGCGTACCGTTCAGAGCCCTGACGCACTGCAGGCCGCTTCGTCCCCGAGGTAACAAAGCTTAAAAGGCTGGATGTGAAAGCCTTCAGCTGGAGCCCCGCCTGTCAGAGGTTACCATTTAACATCAGCGGGGGACTCGCCAATATGTCACCCAGAGCTTTTTGTAGTAATCGTTCAGAGCTGCTGTGTGCAGCAGAGCTGTGATCAAAGGAGAGAAGTGCTGTCTTTGACGTCTTGTTAGTACACAACCCTACACCACGAGTCCTTTGTATTCTACGTCCTGTTATGCTTAATTTTGGTTCACATACTTTCAACTCTACAGCCATTTTAGCTAGCTCTTGAGATGAATGTCTTCGCTTTAATACAGACTAAAATATCTCAGCAACTTGTTTGTGGATTGTCCTGATGTTTTGCATAGACAGATTATCCCCAGACTCAGAAGTGAATCTCAGTCCACTGATTTTCCTCAAGCTCCACCAAAGGGCTCATAGTCAAGGTTTTCAGTAAAATGTGTCAGTGTCTCAATCAGGATACATCCATGTTTCCACAGCATTTGACCAACAACAAATCAGAATCTCTATAACAGACACCGCTGTCCAAATACTGTAATGACAGAAGCGAGACAGGAGAAAACGGCAAAATAACAGCAAAATAAAGCTGGGCAAGAGTGGGTGGGGCACAAGAGCCGCTGTTACCGCAGGGCATGAAATTATCTGAGGGGCAAAAGGCCAAAATGACGAAGCACGGAGGCCATGGGTGCCGTTGCCGCTGTGAAATTCCTGGTGGAGTCACTCTTAATTTCAGGTTCATCTTCCTCCTCTGCATTTCTCCTTCTCATTTAGCTCATGTGTGGTGTTGTAAATTATTATGGATATACTGATTTAAAAACCTAATTATGTGATGGGAAGATTTGTGAACATTGGCTGAGTAGCATAAACATGAACACCACCCAAGGGTTAACGATATTTATCTAATCTAACTGGGGGATGCATTAAAGAGCAGGCAGCTTCAGGGCTCGGCTGAGCGAGTCTTCGCCCACGGTATGTCCCAAACTGCACACACACCACGGTTTGTCCGTTCAAACTCTCCATACAGCGCACGCTGTCAAACGGCTAACGTGTATGGAGAGACTTTTAAATTCAGACAATTCACAACAGATCCGTCGAGGCGGCAGCTTCCTGCAGGTTGTGTGCAGGTGAGGACATGCTGACTTTGATGCAAACACTTTAACTAACATAGGCGACTTTTTTTTCTCTTTTTTTGTACTTTTTAGCACTTTGTGGCACTGTTGCCTACTATACAAAATATACAATCTTCTTTGACCACTGTTTTATTTATCACCACAATGTGTTCCTCTTTATGTATTTACTCAGCACCAAACGGTTGTACGTATACATTTCTCTTTTGTTTGTTTGGTGGGTAAATTTTTTATCTACCCAACATTTGGCTGATGAGCTAAAAAGTTGATTTTAGCTCTGGAACATGACAGTGACTCTTTTGCAGCTCCGTCCACGGCAGCAACTGCTGCACAGAGGTGAAGTTGTTTGGATTCAACAGTCGGCCTCATTTTGCTACAGTTGACAAACGTTTCCTCAAAACACAAAATGGCCTCGGGCCGTGGGTAAATGAGACGAAGGGCTTCGTCAGTTTCTGCCTATCACAATTCTCAATGCCCATGTGCAATTTCAGATTGACTAAGAAAGCCATTGAGGAGGGACAAGTGTACATGCATTACTGCGTTTGGACGAAGGCACACGTTTTGAACGGGCCATGTAAAAGTAAAGTAAAAGTATCTGAGTTCAACAGAAAAAAGGCAAAGATTCAAAGGACATGTGTAAAAGTAGCCTTGTGGTTTATCCAGTCCTCCAGTTTGAGAACTCGTGCCTCACGGAGAGAAAGAGAAAAAAGTCCCTTCTTACCTCTCAACTCCATCCTGGGAGTAATAAATGCCATAGGTCTGCACAGCTCCTCCCATCTCCTCAGGGGGGCGCCAGCTGAGTCGTACAAATCGGCTGGACACTAGGACAGGGACCACATCACGGGGAGCGGAGGGGAGGGCGCTTGAGCTGGGGACAACTGGTGGGGGAGGAGAGGAGTAAGTCAAAGAGGTAGGGGGCACAGGGCTCGGGACCGCAGGGCCTGGCGTCGGGGTGGCCTCTATAACGTTAGTAATTTC
>JAQFJB010326941.1:0-10322 GCA_029874875.1 Naso minor
CACCCCCCCCGACTGTTTGCTCAGTGCCCGCTGCATGCCCTTACTTGCTGCCCCCACTCCAAGAGGAAAGAAGACACCATCTGATCTGGTGTAAACTCTGCCACTTACTTACAATAAAAGTCATTAGCAATTTTACATCTGCTTTCTGTGTGCTGCATTTGGGTCCTACTACTCCCCTTTTTCACTTCCAAATTCTTACACAGACTGTCAACTCATCTGGCCAAATCCACACACCTAACAAAAATAGCCTGATCTCCCTTTAAGACCCAACCCCAAATTTCCCATCCTCCTCAGGAAAAAAGCAAGAAGAAAATAATGATACATTCTATCCTAAGGAGGGAGCAAACACCAAATGAGCCATAAAATCACTTGAGGATCTAGGAGCTAGAAAAATTATCTCCAGCCAAGGTAAATCTCCCAGTTTAAATAATGTCACATAAGGATGGAGGCAATTACCTTAGGAAGTCCGACCACGTTCTCTCAAACAGTTCATCATCGCCATTTACACGTGCCCGTAGTCTTTCTAACAGTAAAACGCTATAGGTCTCATGAAGCCACTGCTTGACTGTGGGAGGCCTCTCACTGATCCACTGCTTTAAGATACATCTGCTAGCCAAGAGTACAAGTTTATCACAGAGTCTGAAGTTCGATTTGCTTAGGAACAGCTTTTTAGAGGGCAGTTCCAAAATAAAGAGGCCTGGGTCTTAAGCAACCTTCACTAACAAAATCTTACCCAATTCATGTGCTATGTTACTCCAAAATTTGAAATCCCAGAGCTCTCTCAAAAATTGTGAATATGTGTTCCAATATTTCTTTAGCATTTATTACAAAGAGGGGAGATCTGATTATTTTATTACGCATCGCAGGCGTGATGTGGCATCTGTGCAGAATTTTATACTGAGTTTCTCTTGTTTGGTTGCAAATAAAAGTAGACTGGTGGTCTAAGTGAAATTTAAATTTTTTTCCCCATGAAACTGTTTAATAGGTGTTAATAGCTCTACACTCAGACAGGCATCACTTATACTGAGTGTTTTGTTAGTAACATGAGTCCTCCGCTTTGCCGTACACAGAAAAGACATTTTCTGGTATCCCACCCACTCCTACTCTCGTCCAATCAGGAGAGAGGATTTCAGGGATGCATTTTGAGTTTACTCCAGAACGGAAAGACTTTGAGACTGCACATTGCTGATCAAACACTATTATCAGTGTTGGCTGTCAGAATGTGGAGCTATTTGACACTTATTTCAACAAGCTGTAAATCACCTACAGTACCTTTAACAGAAGCAATTGCTTCTTCCCAGTCCTCCTCAATATATTCGCCACCTAGATCACCCTCCCATTTCTGTATAATCTTATGCATATCTGAGGGAACTATAAAGCAAAACAATGAGTAGAGTTTGACAAAAAAGATGTCTTATATCTCTTCGTTTCAATATAAATAAATCTTTGTCGCTAAAAGGGGGCGTTTCTTGGGGGAGATTTTTTTTAAATTTTTGACTGAATAAATTGGCAGATCTGGAGGCACCTACAATTGCCTACAAATTTAATTAGACCTTGCCGGGCCTTAATATTCTTTTCTTTTTTTCTCCTTTGTGTTGTTTTAAACACTTTGGGCTGCATGTTTGTATGAAAGGAGCTATATGAATCAAGTTGAGTTGAGTTCTGACTAGTCAAGTGTGCAGCTAATTGTCAACCTACATGCAGTTCATTGATAATCAGCATGTATCCATATAAGAAGCCTCAGTGTTTAGACTGCAGTAACCATGGCTGATAGTAAGACTACAAGAAAGCCAAAATTAAACTGGACACAGCAACAACTTTTACTCTTGCCCAACTTGTGTATGAAAAGAAGGATATTATCAAAGGAAAATTTGGAGCAGGAGTAACTGCAAAAGGCATGTAGAAGCATGGGGAAACATATGCATGGAAGTAAATGCTGCCTTCCTCCTTCTAGAACCGAAGAAGAGTGTGAAAAACGCTGGTACTCTCTACAGTCACAGTCAAAGGCCGTTATTGCTTAATTGAAGTGTCAAATAAATGCCCTGGGTAGGTAATATGCCATTAGGCCAATCCTTTTTAATTTTACTAGACCATAATGTTTGTTCTCTGTCATTCGGTTAGCAAAATGAACATAAATGTATAAACAAATGACCCATGCAATACATGGAATCGTAAATTATATTACCATGTAATCTCTTATAGGAAATATTCACTGCATTTATCAGGAGGAGGCTCCCCATCAGAAGCTCCTTTACCCATAGGCCCACTGGCCTAGAATGTCCTCAGACACGAGCATAACAAGACTGGAGGGGACCATTGACCCAACAACAATTTAAAAGCTTAGTATCATTAAGTCTCTAAAATGTTGACCTAATTACGAGGCAGATTGCTGGCAGCAGCTATCTTAAGATCCTGATTTGCTCTTAGTTACTTGGGAGTCCTCTAATGCTTTGTGAAATACTCTTAGACCAAAAATTTAGGAGTCCTAAAATTATGACTATTTCTTTAAGGATGCACTCACACTAGGCAATCTGTACTGTGCCTGAGCACATTTGACTCCCAAAGTCCAGTTTGTTTGACTAGCGTGAGCGCTCCGTTAAGCACCCAAGCACGGCGCGCTTGTCGGCCCTGGCACGGCTTGAAAAGGTGGACTTCAGCACGGTACAGACGCACGTGCGCAGGCACGGAGCACTGACATCACTGTGACTGTTTGTGGAGGATTCACCTTAAATTCAGGCAGACAACAGCATACTGTCTGGATAAAGAGCAATGGAAAAATCCGAGATTGTCTTTTAGATAGCTGATACCAGAGAGCAATTTAAAAAGTTAGTTAAAAGTTAAAAATACAGGTCGCAATTCATAGAACAGGCAGCTCAAGTGTGCTCAAGCGCGGATAGACTGGAGCAATGTGAGTGCAGGCCAGCCATCTTTTATACAGTCTGTATGTCAGTACAGGAAAACTGGGCCAAGTATAAGTAAGAGTTGCTTCTAAATCAGCAAGTCAGGAGCTACTTTTGCCCTTAAGATGTTTTGTGAATACAGGCCCACATGAAAGGAAGCTTACACTTGTGTCATATTCGTACGGGTGACTTGTGTCTTGACAGCAAACATATACTGTGATTTTCAACTAAATATCATGGCATTCATCCTTTTAATAGGAGTAGACCATTCTGTACAGCTGACAAAAAACAAACAAACAAATAAAAACCTAGAGGACAACTGCAGAACCAAAAACCTGTACCTGCTTAAAAGGACGAAACACTCACATAAACAACAGATAAAGAGTGATATTGTGACAAACTGTATTAAATAAAAGTATTTTTGACAACAGTTTATTCCGTATGCATCTTAACTACAGAAAGTGTTTTGTGTGCTGTGTAGGCTATAGCTTTGGTTGTTTGTAGGGAGTCATTTATGCATGAATTTTCTCTCCCCGAAACACCTTAAATGCACTCCAGTTGAACCAAACAATTTCGGACCTCACTCATTTCTCAACCCTGGTTAATAGGGACCTGCCAACATGTCAACTACAAGAGTGACGACTGAAAGTCTTAAGTCACTTTACCTCCTTCACTGAGGCTTATTCACATTTCTTTTTGTAAACATTTTACCGTAGGCTTATATATGTCGTGTCTCATAAAATTTAATAAAAATAAATTTTAACAGCTTTGAATGCAACTGAGGCATATCCACCAAAAACTAAACTGTCCTCGAACAGGCCGTGCTGCGATACTAATTGTACGTCAGCGCCTCCGCGTCTCCATGGTGACCAATAAACAGAACGCTTGGCAAGTTGCCCGCGGACGCCATCTTTTTCTGTAAATCGTCGACGACAAATTTGGAAAAACGGCTCCCTTCACTCCAAAATAATAGTGTTTTCAGAGCAAAGCACGTTTTTTACACATTTTCATGTATGATCCATGCAGTTTTACCACCTCATATTCATATTAAATGGAGAAAACGTCGTGTTTGTGCCCCTTTACATGAAACTGTTTATCACACAGTTCCAATAAATGTCCATCCTTAAATATAACAATTTACATTAATTTTGTACTGAAAACTATTTTTAAGGATCTTAGGAGGATGAATAACGTTAAATAAACCAGGCGTGATATTAGCAGATTTCTTACCTGCATAGTGTTAAACCTCTGAATCTGTTCAACCGCTGTCTTCCTCAGCGGATCCAAAAACTGCCATTTCCCGTTAAACTGGTTAAACTCTCCCAAGAATCGTCGTCCAGCAGAAGTTTTCCAGTCGTTTAGCTCCCAGCAGGTCATCTCCAGTCCAGGTCCCGAGTGCAAATGAGATTAAAAACAACCTGCAGCTCCTTTTAAGAACTGCGCCTCATTCTGTTCCATGACTTCTATGTAACCTAAGCGACCGCATGCAAATGAGAGATGATTGACAGTGACGTTAAAAATGATTTTTAGCGTACTGGACCTCTGACTGATAAGTTATGTGTATGATCTTTCATTGCCTCTAAAAACTGTCAGAACCTCTTCTAGCCCCTGCTGCCCTCCTGTCCCTGACAGTCACACTTTGCAACTTATTAATTCTTGACACAGACTTAATACAAACAGGCACAAGCACTCTTCATATTGTCAATAGATCATGGTGCCTTTCCTAAATGCTATTTGGGATTTTGGTTGAGGCGCACACTTCACATCTTTTCATACAACCACTAAAGAAAAAAATGTTTTAAGAGCTGTTTTTAGAGAGTTTAGTCTTTTTTAGGCCCACCTGTAGCAGCAACAGGAATGTGTGTGTTGCATCTAATTTCCAGTTTTGGCACGGCTGGCACAGCGTGGTCTATTTTGGGCTAAAAAGGCATTTCAAGCCCTTATAACATCCGAGTTTTGTTTTTGTTTTTTGTTTTTTTAGTCTGTATCTGAGGTTCATCAATTAACACACTTTTGAACTCAAGTCTATAAACACCAGGCTAAATGAGCCGAATGGAGGCGCCTGCACACATTATACATTTCACGGTAAATTTGACCTCTTTAATGTAGCTTTTGTTTATGCCATTTTTACAAGTGAAAATTTCCATAAAAACTGAATTTTTACCGCAAGTAAGAATGTAAGAAGTTACGTCAGATTAATGAGTTTCTACCAGTAATCTCGCTCATATTTCACCAATGAATCCATGTTTTAGCAGAAACTTCTGTTCTGTTTGCAAACTGTTATCCACAAATGTTAATATGAGGTTTTCTCTCCTGGCGCGGACTCTAGTAAAAACCTGTTGTCATAATGCATGGATATGTGCGTCACCAAGTCCAGCGCGCATTTTACGCGCGTAACGTTGTCAGGCTTTAACTGTAATCAATTCAGATTTCGGGTGTATCCAGTAGAAACATATTTATTTATTTATTTATTTTTGCTGTCATTTTTCTTAATAGGCCTGCAGAGAGTTTTAAGTTTTACTGCTGGAATGTAAAGTCTAAGGGTCGTTTCCATTAGAGAATTTACAAACCTTTGGCTGACAAGCTTGCAGACCTTATTTTAGTGAACTTTATAAAACAAAAATAAAGTAAAATTCTCAGCACATTTTCCACTGAGCTCGGATTAGAATTGTATGAAATCAAATACGCAACTGAATGACAGTTTTTTTTAAACCAAAAAAGACCAAAAAATGTATTAGGCTGTTTGCATTAATTAACTTACTGAAAGTGACACGATGAAGACCTGTGTTTCTATGCTGAGACTTCTTGGTAACCACTGACTTTTCTTTAGTAATAAGCCATTTAACTCGTTATGTTTAAGACCAGTGTGTGACTTGAATAATGCTATATGCACATCTGTGGAAAAAGACTTTGACAAGCAAAATTGAATTTAAACCTTTATTTAACCATTGGAAAAAAAAATCATTTACTAAAAAAAACCAAAAAGACTTTTCTTACGTAAAGTCTGAATATTTTTGGTCTTCATTATTTTGAACACTTTAAAACAAATATGTTGCTGTCAAATCAGTTTCCTTTCATGGGGTCTAATAATCAAATCAAAACACTTTATAGAGTCTTCTTCGCTGTTTCTTGCAGCAGGTCACACCTGCATTCCAACTGCTTTAAATTTTTATTTCAAAATTTCATAAAGAAAACACTGACATTCAGCCAGTTCTTCACAGAGGTATTTGTAACAATATGTGCGATAAAAGTTAATGTAGGGGGCTTAAATGAGGTTATGCTTTAACACAACCATGCTTTCTTCTAAAGGTAAAATATTACATCACTACAACAAGACTAATTTTAAAGAACATTTACACACCACAGAATAATGTGGGCCCAAACTTTATTGATCCTCTTAAAGGAGTTCTTCTTTCTCTTTCCTCCCTGCAGCAGAGAGGTCAAAGGTCAGAGACATGCTGGGGTGAGGTGGGGTTAAACTTGGGCTTTGTGTGAAAGAACAAAGTTGAAGAGCCGCTCTCAGTTTGGTAAATTGCAGAGGTTGATGGTTAAAGCGAAGGAGGAGAGGAAGGAATTAGGTGAAGAAGAAGGGTCCATGTACTTTCAGGCAGTTTGTTAAGTCCTTTGAAATGACAAAAAATGTAACTTGTTTTTTTTCTCATTGTAAAACAAAAACAAAAACAAAAATCGGGAAAAGCAGAGCCATTTTTCAATTTTTCGTTTCTGAGACCAAAAATGAACAGCAAGAAAATTAAATTCCAATAATGAGCTGATTTTGTTTTTTGAATATTCCTGCTATCGTTGTTCCTTTTGATGAATGGTGAGACAGATGAACTGGAAAAATGTCAAAATAAAAGCCCAGAGGATCGAATGGCTATTCTATAAAAAAGTCAGAGATGCTCAGATTATTGAGGATATTAGTAAATAAGTAAATAAATGAATAAATAGATAAGTAAATACATAAACAGGTGAGTTTGATGGAGATAACCTAAGGTAACCATGCAAATATTGTGCATTGTGTAAGGAAGACATCTTATAATATCACATCTGATTTATATAACTGTTTATCTTCCTGAAATTGTTATGAGACATGTTGTAGTAGAAATTTAGATTTAAATGAATGTAAATGGTTGAATTTAAAGTTGGACATTTAATGGAACTGTGTGAAAATCAGACTTTTTATGTGTCCTGTGGCTCACAACTTTTTTTTTCCTGATCCTTAGTTTATTCTTTATGCGTTTTCTTCTTTCCCCTCCTCCCACATTTCCTCCACCTTTATCACCTCCCCGGCATGCACAGCACCAATCGCTCTTCCCTTTGACTCCTCTTCTTCTTTGTCATGTTCCTGGACTGCCACCACAACATTCGGCCCCTCTCTCTCTGCTGCAGTCACAGCCGTCTCTATCTTGTCTTTGGATCTCATCTTTCCGTTTAGTGCAAATGCAGAAGAAGTTTCCCAGTGTGAGAACGATCGTTGACAGTTTGACCTCACTACCAACCGACAGGAAGATGTACACTCACTGATGGGTGACACCCAGGAGGCGACCTAGTGGATAGCAGAGGAATATTACAGTGATTGTTAGTGAGTGCGTTTCGTTCGCAGGTACCAGGGTCTAAATGTAGTTCTGTGGTATCTGATGTACTACAAGAAAAGTCTCTGCTTGGTCAGTAGTAGTTTCCAAAGGTTCAGTGAATTTGGGGGCAGGACCTGTAGTGCTGAACCTTTCTGACTGGTTGAATACTCACAGCATTTTGTTTCACCTGCAATGTTTAAAAGTCTGCCGCTGCAAGCTCACTGTTTTCTCATCATGCGTCAAGACTGGTTTTAGTTCAATTGTACTTTGAGATGGCGCCGCAAAAGAAAGCGTGTGACAGATGGACCGACGGCAAGGTGCAGGCCATACATCAAAATATTGTATTCCTACTGTGTTATGTATTTTCCATTTAAAGTTCTGTTGTGGTGTGTGTGTGTGTATTTTTTTTAAATATTTTATTTCAAATACTTATATAGCTGTAAATATTGAAGTTTTTGGTGATATTTGAAGTGTTTCTGTTTTGCTGCAGTTCCCTTTGAACCCAGTGTAAAAATAGACGTCCATTTATATGAAAAGCCCTTAAGATGACTCATCTATGTGGGTTGTAGGGATGATTTTTTTGTAAATGTGTCATTCTCTGCCAGATACCTTACTGTGGCTTTATGATCTCAGAAAATGAAATGACTAAAAGGAGAACCTCCCGCTGACAAGAGACGGGACCTGAGGAACAAATTAAGGCAAGTCAGGAGGGTCATATGACATAAAGACATATAAAATTACCGGAGTCAGAGAGGCTCTTCACATATGAAGAGTTTTAAAGATACAGACTAAACTTACAAGACGAGTTTCTAGAATTCTTGAGGAAAATAAGCTCTGTTCTCGGTTGAAGTTGACAAATGGCTTCAGAACAACAGAAAGGAAGACTGCATACATCCCAGCATTTGTCAAAAGTTTTTAGAACTTTTTTTTCTCTCATTTTTCAGTTCTCACTCCCTCAACACACAACCTGCTGGCATTAAAACCTGCTTCCCTGCAACCCTGCCCGCCTGTCTGACCGTCTCCAAGGCAACCAAGTGTAAACCAACAGCAGGAGGTGTGCAGGATAGAGAAGACAGGAGAGGAAACACCAGAGTGGAAAGTTGTTTAAAAGGATCAAAGGTTTGTTGTTTACAGAAGATTGGACGAGTCGTGTAGCAGCTGGATTAATTTATCAAGAAATGTGAAGAAATGACAACAACATTGTGAGTAAAGAGTACTTCATTTCAACATTTTAGTTCTATTTGCATTTGCACTAAGAAGCAACACCGACAGTTATTTAATTAATATGCTTAAAGTTTCTTTATTTCTTCTGAAAGGCCTTTTTCTGATAACATTTTCAGGTTTGTAGATTCAATACGACGGCCATTTTGACTGTTGCTCTTTTAGGGATGTTAAACATTAAACAAGAGGGAGGAAAGCCCTCAAAGAGTCACATCTATTGTACACACACACACACATGCAGGCACTGACACATGTTTATATTGTTATCTTTGTGAGGACACTCATTGACATAATGCATTTTCTAGCCCCTGACCCTGACTGTAACAATCAAAACTAAATGCCTAACCCTAACCTGTACCCCAGCCTTAACCTAAACTTTATTCTAACCCTACCCTAAAACCAAGTCCTAACCCTCAAAGAGCCTGGCAGCATAGTACGGACCAGCCAAAATGTCCTCACTCCCCAAAAATGACCTCACTTTATCAATTAAAAACTCAGGCTGGTCCTCACTGAAGTGTAAGTACATGAACACAAACACAAACACAAACACGCAAGTATGTGGACTCTTTAGTTACTATTGTACAAGCTCATTTAATGGGTGACAGTGTACATTAAGGTGACTCACCAACAGTATTAATGTGAGAGAATAACTCCCCTCTGCTCTCTGCAGGGACCAGCAGGTCACCAGAGACTTAAATCACAGAGCTAACACCCCAGTCATGATCACACAAACATACAGACGCACCGAGACACTGAGCTGGAAAGACTGCTTCAGATACATCACTGCAGGGTCAACAATTATTTTCTCCTCTCTTTGTCCACAACAAGAAAAGCCTCTTGCTCAGACTCTGCTCTTTGGTGTGGCTGCACTTCACACAGATCTGAACCTGTCAACTATGGAGAGAAGTGAGAAGAGAAGCTGTGTTGATGAGATCTTGAAAAGAGAGCAGGGTGAGGAGGAAAGTGAAGAAGTCCTGGCTGAAATTCTCCGAGAAGGAGAGGAGGTTCAGGAGGAGCTGGAGATCTCTGAAAATGAAGATGGGGAGCTGGGATCCACTCCACTTATCACTGCCTGTAGGAAAGGCATGACTGAGGTAGGAGAATTCAGATCTGGTTTCGGTCACATAGATGTTATTTTCCTTAGCAGATCTAATATCAGAGTATTGTTGACTGGAAAATTCCTACAGGTGAGCATGTTTGTCAGAGGGTCTCTTGTATCTTTCCTATCAATAACAATAACATGTGAGGTCATCGTGACCTACATCTTGCTCTTTGCGTAACTCCTCTGCATCCCCTTGGGGTCGGTGTGTTCAAAACAAGCACATGACTTACCGGTAACACAGAAGAGACACTCGCCCCATGATCCCCTACGGTGAGGCATAAATTACATGAAACTACAGCAGATATTAAGCAAAACTTAACATTCATAGATCTCTTCAACACAGAATACTTGTGTAACAGTTGTACAAATGACACAAAACACACTTACAGCCTCATTCTTGTCAAAGGAAATAAGTGATGTAACTTCTTTTAATATGCCATGGTTCCATCTGAAAAACAGTCTCCTAATTTTCCATTTTGTGTCATTTACTGTCTGGTGTTAACAGGTGGTGCAGCAGCTGCTGGA
>JAQFJB010326997.1:0-10316 GCA_029874875.1 Naso minor
AGATGTCAGAAATACACATCCAGTGGAGAAATATTTGGTTACATTTTTATGTGTAAAACAGTCAAATTTAAAAATCTGTCCCAAGAGATTGAGTGGCATTAGGATAATAACGTTCACGAAATAAATGCCCAAAATACTTAATTTATGTATAACTGCTGAGTGTTCACTCTATCCCAAGTCATTACAATTTGAAAATTACAGGACAAAAAAAAAACAAAAACAAAAAACTAAAGTAAAACTAAGGAAACTATGGGTAGATATAAAGATGTAGTGTGCATCCATTTAGATGCTCACTGTGTGCACTGTTACTGTGTGTCACCTTGAGGTGAGGCAGCATCTCCGTTCTGTTTGGGGCTGAAGGGGGAGGGCGGTTCAGCCGCAGTCAGAGGGCTGTTTTCATTGGTCAGCTCCACGCCACTGTCGTTCTCCGATACTCCCTCGGCTAGAGGCATGTCTCCATTCACTGGCGCCTGAGGAGAGGGGGACAACAACGACAGGGAAGGTGAGCAGATGACAAAAAGAGATTTTACTGATTTTACAATAAAGCTGCTCAGATGATCAGATTGATACATTAGGTTCATCGTGTACAAACCTGTACATTAAACCTGGATATGGACAGATCCACAGGAATAGATCAGTCACGTAATGGATGCAGAACAACTATTCACCACTTTATGAAAGATCTAGGGTTGGTAGATATATGGAGAGAATGTAACCCACAAGCTAAAACTTACTCATGTTACTCCAGCACATTTTAAACATACTCAAGAATTGATTATTTTTTAATCTCCTCTGAACTACGGTCCAAAATTCACAACAGTTTCTATGATAGTATTGTGATCTCAGACCATGCACCATGCTGCTTGGTATATAAAGATGACAAATTGACAAAAGACCCACCTAGATGGTGCTTTCAGCATAAGTGGTTACAAGATGAAGAATTTGTAAAGTACAGTGTTTCCCATACGTTCATTTATTTGTGGCGGTGCTAAATGGGAAGCATTTAAAGCTTTTCTCAGAGGGCATATAATAAGCTATACAGGTTCAAAATCAAAAAAGGCACGAGAGGAGAGATTAAATTTGGGGAAAAAAATGAAGACTCTTCAAGGAAAAGTTTATGAAAAAAACAACCCTCAACTAGAAAAAGAACTACTAATTTTGAGATCTGAATATGACAAACAGTCTGCTTTTAGAGCTGCATCCAGTCTTCTAAGACTAAAACAGTCATTCTATGAACAAGGTGATAAATCTGGAAAACTATTAGCATGGCAAATAAAACAATTAGAGACCAGAACAGCCATTACAACCATAACATCCAATGGTAGTGTTGTGGTAAACCCCATAGAAATAAATGATGCTTTCAGAGAATATTATGAAAAATTATATGTTACAACTAACACTATTAATGTACAGAATATGAATAGATTTTTAGATGAACTACCTATTCCCAGCACCTCAGAAGAATATAAAGAAGATTTAAATACAGATATTACCAAAGAAGAAATCGGTAATGCCATAGATAATTTAAAATCAGGGAAAAGAGCAGGACCAGATGGTCTTCCAATTGACCTGTACAAAAAATTGAAAGACATACCCCTAGCACCACTTTTTGAAATGTTTCTCGAGGCATTTCAGAGTGGCAGTCTTCCCTCCTCGATGAATACAGCTCTAATTACTCTACTGCCAAAACTTGGAAAAACACCTGATAAGTGTGAGAATTTAAGACCAATAAGCCTTCTAAATTCAGATCTTAAAATAATATGTAAGCTTAAAGCAATGAGATTACAGAAAATTATGCCAAAAATTATAAACAAGGACCAAAATGGATTCATATCAGGAAGACAAGGTTTCCATAATGTCAGAAGAATACTGAATATCATTCACTATAATGAAGATAAACCAGATACAGCCCTACTATCATTAGATGCCGAAAAGGCCTTTGATAGGGTTGAATGGCCTTATCTTTTCAATGTTTTAGAAAGATTTGGTTGTGGAAATATCTTCATTAAATGGGTGCAGGTTATATACAATAACTCTACAGCAGAAATTTTGACGAACAGAAATATTTCAAAACCAATAAATATTAACAAAGGATGCAGACAGGGCTGCCCTCTTTCACCCCTGTTATTCACATTAGCTATAGAGCCGTTTGCTATAGGAATACGTTCTCATCCTCAGTTTTGCGGAATTGCAATAGGGCCAGCAGAGCACAGAATCGCCCTATACGCGGACGATGTAATTTTACTTATGTCCAGTTTAAGTAAATCAATCCCAGCTCTGATACAACTAATAAGATCATTTGGCGATATCTCAGAGTACAAAGTGAATAATACCAAGTCCTCTATATTACTGCTTAATTCAAATGAAAGGAAAAATCCAATAGCTGAAGCAATTCAGTTTAATGTTGTGGATCAATTCAAATATTTGGGAATTTGCATTGTACCCAAGTTAGAACAGGTAGCTAATGCCAACTATGAGCCTTTAATGGCAGAAATTAATGAGTCAATCGACAGGTGGATGTCACTACCGGTATCCATAATGGGCAGAGTTTATATTTTAAAAATGAATACTTTGCCAAAGTTGCTTTATTTATTCCAGAACATCCTGTTACCGCCATCTACAGATATATTCTCAAAAGTCAAAAAATTATTCGTTGGTTTTCTATGGAACAACCGTAGGGCTAGACTACGCTTGTCTTTATTGTACTTACCATTTGATAGGGGGGGCCTAAAATTTCCGAACTTGATGTGGTATTACTGGGCTGCACAACTGAGGTCTATTATGTTTTATTTCTCAATGGATAATGCCCCTCACTGGGCCGAAATGGAATCTTATGGCTTAAATCTAACTCTCCCTTCATACATTTACTCAAACACTGTGCAAAAGCTTTGTAAGCAAACTAAAAACCCAATTGTAAAACATATGATAAAGATTTGGTATGAAGTGAAGAAATACTTGGACGAACCACAATCACTATCTCAATTTACTCCAATTTGGGGTAATCAGTTCTTTGTACCAGGAAGGGCAGATGCAACATTTAAATTATGGTTAACTAAGGGACTTAAAACAATTCAAGATCTGTACACAACTAACTCAGATAATATGATGTCCTTTGATGAACTAAGAGTCAAATATCACCTCAATAGAAAAGACTTCTTTAAGTACCTTCATCTTAGAAATTATGTTAGAATAAACCAAAACAATGTACTTTCTAAACCCTGTCACACAGAACTAGAAAAAATTATAACAAAGAATTGTCTAAGAAAGGGTGCGATATCAGAACTCTGCAATTTGTTGATATCATTTTCAAGCGAGAACTCAACACAAAAGCTAAGGGCCTGGAAGGAAAATATACAAACGGATATTTCCATGGAAGACTGGGAGGTCGCATGTGTCAACGCTCATTCTGCATCCATAAATGCACGCCTTAGAATAATACAATATAAATGGTTAATGCGGACATATGTGACGCCGGTAGAATTGAATCGATATGACCCAAATATACCAGACATATGCACAAAATGTACAGAAGATAGAGGAACACTATTCCATTGCCTTTGGCAGTGTAGAATAATCAATAAATTCTGGGAAGAGATAAGAGTCATAATCGAAAAGATTATTTCCAAATCAGTGTCATTGGACCCTAAGCTTTTCTTGCTGGGCCTTTATCCAGAGAAACATAACTACAGTAAGTATGAAAAAGCATTTATAGACCTGAGCTTGCTAAATGCCAAAAAGTGTATTGCATTACCAACGGTTGGAAAGAATCACCTATATTCTGAAAACCAAACAGTATATATTTGAAGGTATATGGAAGCCCTTTATTGAATATGTCAAGAACTCAGACTTAATAGAAAACCAAACTGATGATTAACTACTGTGGGTAAGGCGATCTCCAAAATTGTTAATGATAATTTCTTTTCTTTTCTTTTGTTTTATACTATTACAGCTATTATTATTATTTTTATTTATATATTTATTTTAAAATAAATTTTCTCTGTTCTTTTTTTAAACACCGTAGCTTATTATTATTATTATCATTACCATTATGTCACAATTTACTACACTGTGTCTATAATTTGTTTAATAATAAGAGAAACATGTTGTTCGTTTTGTGTTTCTATTGTGATTGTTTTGTTTAAGATGTGTGTTTTGCTTTATTTGGCAGCTAATCTATGAGAAATGACATACGGCCATGGTTAGGCCATACATGTCACGATTGTTTGTATTGCAATCATCTCGTGCTGCTATAAAACTCAAATAAAGATACTGTGGTAAAGATAGATGGATCCACTTACGATAAACTGATGTAACTTTTTTTTAATCCAGTCAGGATGCTGAAAGAGGCCAGTAATTGTCCAGACACAACATATACAAATTATTATAGTCAGTTTTTGTTTTGTTTTTTTAAAAGCATTTTGGATTCCTCCTCTAAATGTCTCTTTTTTTATTTTCATGTTTTCTGTTGTTTTGGTTACTGTTCAACCCTCCTGTATTCTTTCGTTTGGGGGTGGGGGTGGGGGTGTTGAGAGTTGTGTTTGCTTATTATTATTACTTATTATTATTTGCTTATATTATGTGAATGTGACTCTCTAGTTGGTGGGGTTGTTGGTGTTCTAAAAGGGGAAAAAATGGGTGAAATGTATCCTTACTGATTGAACATGTATTTTGTCTTGATAACCCAATAAAGATATATATGAAAAAACAAAAACAAAACTACTAACCCAAAAAATAGTCATTTGAAAACTTGGCCTACAACATGTCTTGCAGGTTGTGTGTCATTTCTAGAAATTGATGACGTGCAAGAAGCAGGCAGACACGAAGGTAAGCTTAACGTTGTACCATATTCATAGATCAGTCATTTAGAGCTCAAAATACAGCCACAAAAACACATAATTCCCCCCCCAGACTTAACCGTAAAAGTCTTTGTCACAGATAAATGACAAGACAATGCGAATTGTTCAGATGTGACATGTTTGCATCAAAACTCCTCACATCAGCAGCAACACGAAAAGATGGAAATCTGAATTTCCAAAGGAGTTTTGACAGCTCACTCTGAAGAGGGAAAATGGACTCGCATGTTACAAAATACAATATTAAAACATCAGAACTTATCGGCCATCAAACACAAAATATTGAGTGAAAATGTGACACCACATGTCACAGGCATTAACAGTGGGCGGGTTTAAGCTTAGGCAGGTGAAAAGTTAACAGAGCCTCTCATATGTTAACATGTGTTAGCTAATGTTACCTCATCCAAAAAGTAAACTACATAAGGTAATGTTATTCACCATTTGTGAAGCTTGTCTTTATAATTTGTGTGTTGTTTGTCAAACAACATTTGGCACTGAGAGACACACATAATGAGCTTGTTTATGTTGTTGTGGGATTCAGTCGAGACGTCTGTTCCGCACAACCATCGTGATTGCTTAATGCGTTTGTTCACAGTGGGAATGTTTGGAAAAATCAATCTGAAAAATAAAAGGGTCGGTTTTTTTTGTTGTTTTTTTTTTTTGTGGTGTGTATTCTCATTTATGTGAAAATTCTCGTGCCCAGTCAGCAGTTTGAAAAATAGTTTTTTGTGCAAATTATTTGTACGGGGGAAAAAAGCTTGCAGTGTGTAAAGGCCTTAAGTGTGTGTACACCTGAGTTTGCATTTATACCATTTGTGTACGTGTGCAGGAAATGTACTGGGACGCTACAAGGTGCACTTCTCTCTAGAGATAATTTGTGAGCCAGCAGCGCCCACCAAGGTCATAGAAGTACAGTGTGCTGCTCAGGTAAGCTTTGAAAACACACTCAAGTGGATATTTACTGACAAACATTTTCATCGACAGTAATTTAGTTCAGACTACAGATGAGCACAACCAGAGTTTGTCTAATTAGCAAAAAGTGCCACAATTAGGAGTTGATGGTTGATTGTTATAAAAGGTTTTACAAAGCAGTTGAGCACAAATATATAAGTATAAATATGAGCTGTCATGAGGAGGAGACCATGGCAAAGCTACCAAAGAGCAATATTCTGTGACTGGCTGTTTGATCTATATTAGAGAAAAGTAAAAAGAGGAAATTCAGTTCAGGATTATTGTTACATTCCTAACAATGCAGGTGTGTTTGTGCTGCTGGCCACTGTTGCAGGAAAACTTGATTTCCCCTCTACACTGAGATCAAAAGACTGAAAACATCACAAGGGAAAGCAGCAACAGGGGTCATCTTTGAAATGTTGTGTTTCCAGAGCTCATTTGCCATAGAGATTCCTGTCAGTAACCCAGGAGGCGAGCTGCTAATGCTGGATGTGTACCTGGAGGGAGAAGACCTGAGTGGGGCCAACAGTGTTTCAGTTCCCCCGTGGGAGACTCTCACCTACAAAGCTACGTTCTCCCCTGGCAGAGTAGGGAAGAGCACAGGCAGGTGAGACTCATAGCACTGTGGATTACACGACCTTCTCTAAAGGAGTAGGAGGAAAAAAGGGTTATCGTTTAAAATAAAGCTGCCTTTATTAAATGCTTTGTGTGTCTGATCTAAACAGACATACTGTTTTGCATCTGTGGCCGGTTAACAGCATTTGATTAGATTTGTTGTGTTTTCTGCCAGTGTGTTGTTCCAGTCTGAACTGGTGGGAGAGTTCTGGTATCAACTGGAGCTTTATGCTCTTCCTCCTCCAGTCATCAGGCTACCACAGGCCTGCTGTCAGCTGGGCAAGTAGGTGCACACACACACACACACACACCAACACCCCACAGGGTCACTGGCTAGGAATACATGCACACAAGCTAAACACACACTCAGCTACAACTGTCAATGTGTTTATTGCAACAGTCCTTTTCTCAAATTTTCCCACGCCTCAGCGATGTGCGACGCTGGCTCTCTGTTGTATATTGCACAGCAGTAGTGGTACTGAAGGCTCTTAAACATCCCATAATAATCCTAATGTGTAAAACAGAAAGACAACCTTCTCGTACGTGTTTGCTAGAGATAAAAAGTCTAATGAGCAACTTAATACTTTTATATTAATGAACTCCTGACACAGACATGAACTTCATTCTCTGGCTGTCCCTGAAACTTCCCCAAAAAAAAAAAAAATCATCAATCCTACAGGATCCTTAGGGGGACAAAAATGCTGCATTCTCTCTAAGTGATTAAAATCATTCTGACTGCTGTGATAATTATGTCAGAGATGGAATAAAATATTTTATACAACCATGAGTCCACTTTGAGTTTCAAACGAGACTTTTATAGAGCAGAGAGAGAGTCTGCAACACTAACAGACTAATGAATGGCATTTACAGCCGCATATAACAGCACGTATTGCATTATTATTATAAATGCAACATTTTAGTCCTCGTGAAGCATTTATTTCTTTTCACCATCTGTACTTTTCCTCTCTGCTTTGGCAGCAGGATGAGCCTGACTTGGTTTTCAAGTACATCACTTTTTTAAATAATTTGTTCAGCATGAGATAAAAAGTAAGCCCTGTGTGTGTGTGTGTGTGTGTGTGTGTGTGTGTGTGTACGTACCAGATGGATCAGACAGGCCATTTCTGTGGTCAACCCAAAGTCTGAGCCTCTGGAGCTGCTTGTAGCCAATAGCAACCCCAGAAACTTCACTCCAGAAATGGATTCAGGAAATACTGTAAGCACACACACCCACACTCACATCTTTTGCTCATTCAGCTCAGTATTCCTTTTGGTTCTTTCAAAATAAAGCTTCAATTGTCACAACATGCATCCAGTGTTCTTGCTCTTGCTCCTGGGGAAATTTGTTTACCATTGCTGTTTGATGTTCTTTGTACTTCCAACAGATATTTGATTGTTTTTGCTTTGGATTTTTTCTCCTAAAACAAACATGCAGAATGCTAAAACATAATAACACAGTTGTTGTCTTTTTCCATAAATCTGGAGATAAACAAGAGTGCCTGATGTCTGCAGGAGGGAGGACAAGTCTTGCTGTATATCTGGATGGAAAGCTGTGGGATGCCTAGCAGTGTGATTTAAAGGGATTTTTTCTTTAAGAATGTGTGTGTCTATTCTATCTCGTGTGTGTGTGTGTGCGTGCGTGTGTGTTTTTCAGCTTATATTGGAGCCCCACTCCTCTACCCAGCTTGGCGTCCGGTTTAGTCCTTCATCCATCGGAGAGGCAAACCACACAGCAAAGATCACTTTTACAGGCCCAGAGGTGCATATATATATACACACACACACACATACAGACACACAGAGAAATCAATGACATAAATCACCATCCCCTTCACACCTAGACACACAAGAACACATACAAACACATAAGATCAGGAGTTCCTCTCTTCTTTTCCCTCTTAAATTGGCCTAAAGAGGTGCTTTCATTTTATTTGCTGCCTCATCACCCCCAGTCTTCCACATGAAGCTTTGAACAATCAGATCACCTCATAAAGTTTTTCATCGGCCCAGATTGTACATTTTATTTAAGGCTTAGGAGGCTGTTTGCTGTGGCTGAGCGATATAAACAATAGGCATTTAAAAAAAGAAAGAAAACATGAGGGGAATCTTCTAGTTCCAAACAAGTAATGACTTCTTGTGAAAACTATCGTAATCAGCTACACAAAAGCAATTATTATGATACATTTCTGCCAAACATTAGACAACACACTGCCATTTTTCTCCAAGTTTCATTTCATTTCCTTCCCTCCTCTGTATTCCCTTCATGCGCTCTCATTTTTTACTTCATTTCTCTCCCTCCGGCCTCCTGTGAATGTGTTAATCCGTCTCTGTCTTTCCTCAGTTGCGGGAATGGTGTGTGTTGTTGAGTGGACGTGGCCTTTATCCAGAGCGTGAGGAGCCTCTGAGCATCTCATCCCCGATTGGCTCCAACGCCTCCATCACCATCCGCTTCACAAACCCCACCGAGCTCCCCATCATGATTGATATCACACTCACAGGTCACAGGAACTTCTTGTCTTTCTCCAGCAGGCGCTCGTTTGTTCTTGTTGCCATCATGTGACAGTCCGACATGCTCCTAATACTGTGTGCACTTGATATGTGTTCACATCTCAGACGAGGACCCGAGTGTGACCCCCAACTGCAGTCAAGTCACTACAAACAAGGAGGTCTTTTCTATCCCTCTGAGCCAATCTAAAGGTGTGGTAACTATTTGATAACTTTCACCACATTATGATAAAATGTCCAATAGACCAGTTCAGTTAGGCAACACTTCCTATTTTTGAAGTTAAGCTCGAAGCACACTGAGCTTAAAATAATTTCTTCCAACACAATGAGGGAAAAAATGCACTTTGAAGCTCTCCAATCAATATTTTCTATATGAATTATGAATTAAATGACTGTGCAATGTCAAATGAATGTGTAAAAGTCTTTCCCTCAGTGACAAACACAATCATTTGTTCTTCAGCTCTGCATTCTCCTCAGCTTTACAGTCTTTTAGCCTCTTTTTTCTCTTTGTTTTGGGTTAAAGCCTGCAGCTTTACTGTTTTGCATCGTTCTCACGGCTCTCATCACCATTGTCAGCAGCAGCAAACAGCTTTCATCTGCGAAAATCTCCAGTAAACCCACGCTGCACTACCTGTTCAGCACCACACTGTAGACTGACACAGTTAGTGACAAGCTTGTAAACACAGTGCAGCTTGTAGAAGCTAAAAAAAACTTATTTTCTCAGGAATTGGTGCAAGAAAGAACAGAGGGAAAGGGAGAGTGAATATTGGACTTCAGGTGGACACAAACTTGACCCCAGCTGAGAGCCAAACGCTCTCTGACTACTGGATGTGTAAAAGGCAGTAATATTCTGTCATACTAGCAGGGCGAAAATCGATAGCCTATAATGTCCAAATCCCCCCTTTAATTTGAACCTTCTTCTGTCTTCATTTAACTATAAAAGTAATCATTTATTTAATCACCAGAAGTACAAGCACTAAACACACCTATGGACTAAACCACTCTGAGGCATGGGTGGGGTGTGGACACACACACGCTTAATCTTTTGCTTTCAGTGCAAATTATTGTATTTAAATTCATACTATATAATAAAGTTATATTTTAAAACTATATTATTTGGGGGGACCTAACTGGAAGTGGGGGATGTGTCCCCCCCAGGGATTTACGCCCTTGCATGCTAGCAATAAGAAGCTTTTAAAGTTATCTTTCCTGCTGCTTTCATTTGGCTAACAATCAATTTATGTGCGTATAACGTTTTCTCATTCCTCTCAATGTTGTGTCTTTGCTGTTTTAACGAGTAAAATCCTCGTATGTAAAGCTTCTTTTTCTAACTGACAGCAAGAAAGTGGAGAGCTTTACATCTTATCTCATCTTCATCTCATCATTAATTAATTC
>JAQFJB010327006.1:0-10315 GCA_029874875.1 Naso minor
GTCTGGCCTGCAGGTGATCACCTGGTGGTCAGAGCTCAGGTGTAAACTGTAAACCAGCTTATTAGCCACAGAGACCTGCAGACAGAACTCTGAGTAAACTTTTCTCAAATGGATTTCTCAATTTACATTTGTATAAATGTTGTTTCCTGTCTGCAGCAGCTGTTCCCGTTTCTTCTCTCATCTAAACAGACTTTGTTTTCTCTGTTATCTCTGCAACAATTTAACTCCTGCAGGGATCAATAAAGTTTCCTCCAATCTCTTTTTGAGTGCAGTTGTAAAACCACAGAAGAAGTCCTGGGGGTGTCTTCCTGTTGATTTGTTTGTGATCACTTCCATCAGTGGGGTCAAAAGTGAGAGAAGAGAACAAGCTTGTCCTCATTCTGTCTGAAGGTTTTATTTTGTCTATGTTTTGAAAAAAGAAAAAGAAACAATATGGAGAGAAGAACTTTATTATTTAATATCAAACTGAGGTTTAGCTTGTTGTCAAAGACCAAGGAAGTGACTGTTGTGTTTGTTTGTGCGGAGAAATTATTCTGCTGTTGTGCATCACTCATTACAGTGTGCAGCCCGCTTCTATTCCTGCAGAGTGCTTCTTTTCTTGCAGTTCGCTTCTTTTCCTCTTTTCCTGCAGCCTGTTACATTTCCTGCAGTCCACTTCTTTTCCCACAGCCTGTTTCATTTTCCGCAGGCCGCATGTTTTCCTGCAGCCTGGTTTAAATTGTTTTTTTCATAGGCAGAGCAGTGATACCTGATACTTGCAGCACTCTCGGCTCAGAGCTCCATCCTTTACTACTGATGAACAAATAACTTGCTTTGTTAGTGAAGACAATTGACAAACTCTTTTTTTTCTATTTCAGGGACAGAGTCTTTCCCAAATAGACTTTATATTATTCATAAGAACAAATCTGTTAATTAGAACAGATGTGTGGATCATGTGTGTTTATGTGTGTATGTAACACACACTCCTGTGGTTCAGGTAAAAAACAGAATGATATCAATCATGGTTTTAAGGAATGTTTGGATTGTGGAGCGGTTGAAAGAGGGTCAAGAATTGTGGGCTTTGCTGTTACCAGAAACACGGCTGCCATAAACGACATGAATTTCAACAGCAAAGGTGGAAACATTTCAGCCTGACTGACAAACGTATTTCAGCAGGACGATGAGTGAAGTAATGACAGATACAACCATGAACATTCTCAGCTGCAGTGAAGACAGAAAACTAGTGGTGGAAGAAGTATTTGGATCATTTGGTTAACTTCAAGTAGCACCACCACGTTGTAGCAAAAATACTTTGTTGAAATTCAAACATCCATGCTGGATTTGTTTGGAAATGTTACTTCATTAACAAAAATAAATGCTTGTTTTTAGTCAAATGTACATATCAAAAGTAAAACCACCAAATGTCATAAAATGACTCCTGAATTATGTAATTCACTATTAGAATAATATTGCTGATATTTTAAAGTACATGCGCTGTTTTGCTGCTGTATTATTTGAACTGTTTTTGATTAAATGGTATATGAAAAAAATGCATTACATTTTAGAAATTCATCTCATGTTCTGTACTGGTAACTACAGCTGTCAACTGTAGTTAAGAGTACAAAATTTGCCTTTAAAACATTGTGAAGCACAAGTATAATGTTGCTTAAAACAATTACTTCCTTCCACTGGAAAATGTTAAAATGACACTACAAGGCAGTTAATAAACTGTCAACATATTGTTTATTGTCCCAGTTTGGATGCTACAATAATAGTTTAAGACAGACATCTCATAGAGATCACAAAATAAATGCACACAATATCTGTCACAAAATTTAAGAAGTTCATTACCTGTTGTCTTTTGAATGAGTGAGTATTTTTAATCTCTTTTGGTCTGTAAACACAAATATAGAAAAAAAAAATGACTCGGGCTTACTTAACTTAAAGCTTAAAGCTGTTTACCCAGTGATGATGAGTCATAAGACTTTGGTTGTTTCAAAGGGGGTCAAAAGCTCCCAACCAGGAAATCTCTCTGTTTCTTTTCATCACTTCATCACAGAGGTGAAGGCACAGAACAGGTTTACTGTACCACCGATTGTTTCAAGTCCATCATGTAGATCTGAAGCCGTGCGCTCTTTGTTTTTCACTTAAGTGTTCAGTAGACTAAAAGAAAGAGAAGGTCTCTGCTGTGCCTGATCAACAGTTCATGGGGTTTATGGAGTTTCCAGTCAGGTTTAATGTGAATGTGTTGCTCCAGTTCAAGCTGATTGTCTTTAAACAGAAATAGCTTCATATTTAGTCTGAGTCTGATGCAAAGCGACTAATCTAAACTGAGCTAACAGTGGCCGAGGGGTGGAGAACATACCTGGGGGCCGAGTTAACCCTCGCTCTGCATTTTCCACTCAGTTCTTTAACCTCCCCCACCCTCTCTGTTCTCACTCTTTGTTTATTTTACTACCTTCGAGATCTCTTCTTTCCACACAGAAAGAGCTGCTGCTGCTGAGGTTCAAGTGTCTCATTCACTAAACTGCAGAGAGATGGTCTGAACCTAGCAGAAGATCATCCTCATCCACATCGTCATCATCATCAGTCAGAGCAGCTCCAGGAACAACAACGTTCACACTCTTTCACATGGAGCAAAATATGTCCAGCCTTTATGTTCCTCTTATTTCATCCAGATTAGACATCTCATTATGTAACCATGTCACGTAACTTATCTCATCACCAAACATCAAACCAAACTAACTTGTCATCAATCCACCAAACAAACTAACTTCCTTCAAAAATAAACTGTAAATCAAACTGTAGTTGAACCGTAGTTTGACAAAATCTTAACTACATGTTCATTTTCCAGCTTTTTATAAAAAAAAAAAAAACCATTGTTGTCTTTGTTTAGTTTGATGAAAAACTTCAGGAAGTTAAGTATTTGACATATTGGATTCAACGGGTCACAGTTTCTCTTTCTGATTGTGTAGAAATCAAACATCCTCCTCTGCCCGGCCTCAGACAGCTGGAAGTAATTACACACTTCCCCCTCACCCTGCAGCCCCCACTCCTCCCAGTCCTCCCCCTCCCTCACACAAGGTCTGACTGTGTCTCCAGCACATTATAAATTCATTCAGGACTCACAGCTAGCAGACTGTGAGCCAACTAGGTCAACTTAAACAGCAATGTTTACTGGTCAGTTTTGAAATTACTCAAACAGAACCCAACAGAACACTGGTCTGCTGAGAGAACACTAATAAAACACTGGAAACACATTATGCATACTTTTCTGCGCTGGAGAAACAGAGTTCACATGAGTTCATGAGTCAAGTTCAACCAGAAAGGACTAATTTAGGATTTAAGTGTCAAATTTGATTTGATATTTAATTAATTTCTTTCAGATTCCACACAATGTATTCATACATCTTGCACATAAAGACTCAAATAAAATCCCTGTCATTGTCCTCCACCAGTGGAGCAACAGGTGACGTCGGTATGAGCTGATTGGCTGTAGTCGCAGGATGATCAATCATAGGAAAGTGCAGTTGCTAATTGGCGATACTTTTGAAAACAGTGCAGGAATCCAAATTGCACAAAGTCCAATAGGGAAAAAGAAGAAGACATTGGAGATTACTTGAGCAAGCAGCACTATCTTCATACGCAGGAAGGTCTGATCTGTACATTTTGGCAAACTTTCGGTTATTCTAGCTGTAAAGGCTAGCGTCCCTACTTAAACACTCCATTTGATGTATTAGGTAGTTTTACAGGATATGTTGATCACACTTATCATCACATGAACAGCTTCCTGTTCACTTTATAGGTTGTTGATCGGCCTTTGTTTATAGTAGCCTGTATTTATATCAGGCTCTGGGTTTTCAATTGTGCACCAAAAGCAGCCACAGCTCAATTGCAGGCAATGATTGAGAGCAAAGCATTTTTTGTTTGTCAGGTGACGTTTCTCAGCACAGCACTGGTACAAGCACATTTTTCAAAACATCTTTGACAAACAATGTTTTCAAATATGATGGGGACAAAATTGGACATTTTAAAAACGAGGTGTGGACGCAGTAAAAGTGTAAATGTCACTAATAGACGCAGGTATCAGATGAAAAAGATCAAGTGTTTGATCCCCCCTCATGCCGCAGTGAGACAGTGTTTCTGTCCAATGACAGACACACAAAGTTTGCTGGTCTCATGTTCAGACTGAACTGCACTGAAATGCTGTTCATTGCACAAGGCCGATGTGAACGCCCAAGTCTCGGGTCTCTCATGAAGTTGCAGCTCTGTGGCCATGAAACAGAAATGAGTAAAATGATTTCCAGGTTTGTTTCTGATGCTGAACGTGTGTCAGGATGTGAGTTTTACCTCCCACAGGTCTGATTTAATGAGTTAAACCTCCAGCTGAGAACAAACACCATGACTCACTGCTGCTGTTTAAATTCAAGTTTATGCAGCAGTAAAACTTGTAAGAGAAACAACAGGAGCAACACTAAAAGAGCTATAGTCAGACGATCTGCATCGCTAAACTTTTGTTATAATGATTTCAAGAATCGAGGAAGATTTATAGTTATTTTTGCAGTGCAAAAACTAAATTCTAATGTAACTCATTTCTGCTGCTATATGAGGGACACAGGGGAACAGCAATATTTTCTAATCTTGGGCCAGTTTAAAAGTGAATGAAACCAATCTGATTGAACAAAGAACAATAACAGACTAAAAAAATGGAAAAAGGTTAAAAAAAAAACACAAAACCTTCATTGATGTGGATTTTGCATTTGGTCTTTTAATCAGAAACAAAGGAAATAATCACCTCCTGAAAAAAAAAACCATATAATCAGGGTTTAAAATATCTGGAATTTACATCCTGATCTTTCCTAGGAGTTATCATCAAACTCTGTTCCTGTTTCCAGGAATAATACCTGCCATACACATTAGCCCTAGTTGTGTGATTTTACATCTCACATACACACGGATGGGGTCTGAGGGGGGCACATTAACAGTTTTGAACAAAAACAACAACAGCATAAATGAAATAAAATAAAACAACTTATTAGCAATACAGGTAATGGTGTTGCCTTCACTGAATCAACATTAATCTGAAATGTGAAGCTGCTGAAGACCAAGAAGGAAACTGTGAGTCAGTGTGAAACCTGAAGAGCAGGACAAAAAAAAAGCTAAGAGAGGTCAAAGTGCTGCAGATGTTTGAATTCAATGAAGGTTAAAATAAACAGGAAGCTCCCTGTCACTAACTAACGCTGAACGTTTGATTACAGTGAACACAGCTCTGCTATAAACACACTGAGGTTTTAGCTGGTCAGTGAATGCCTCGCTGTGTGCTGCAGTGTATAAAGAAGTTTCCTCTTCCCTTCCTTAGCATTATGTTGAAATGGAAAAGAACCTGGTTGTTGTCATCAATGATTTATTGATTTATTTAACAGGAGCATTATTGCACATTCAAAAAAAAAAAAAAAAAAAAAATTGAAAATTTGACTTTCCTCTTTCTCTCTCTCAGATGTTACCGAGTCACAACAGTGTATTGGAATAAAATGGAGCTATTTCGATAGAATATAATTACTTTTTGTAAAACAAATATTGACTAAACAAAACAATGTGCTGGACTGAAACATGCAAAGTTCATTATTATCATTATTATATTATTATCGTAAATACTATCATCATCATCATCATAATCTTGTACGCATGTTTCAGTCAAATTAAATATTTGAATACAGTTCCTCTCTGACATCAGGGGTGGATTGTTGTTCTTTTAAAATGTACATACGTGTTTGTTGGAAATTTATTCAAACTGAATATATGAAATAAGATCTAAACGAGACACCATGTTAATTCATATTATGTTGTATTATAAATTATTACATTCTAGTTTTCTTATCACTTCAAGTGTCTCTTTTCTACACTTCCTGTCATCCTGGTTTTATTCGTGAACAGGTAAACAGGTGTATCACTGCCATCTGCTGGACAAGAATGGAGCAGCAGACAGGCAGGAAATCAGACTTTCAGTAAATATACGAATGTTGACTCCATGACTTTTCCACAGAACGTTCACTGGTGTTCTGTTCTATTGTTATTCCTTCAGTGTTTATTTAAGCTCTGTTTGTTTCTCATCACGAGGCTACATGTTCATCAGAGTCAGGCAGATTGCAGGTGTGTTTTATCCTGCAGGTATGTGTTCACCTGTTTTATGTGATGTTCTTAAGTCGGTGATGATTATTCCCACCCTCTGACTTCCTCCTGCACCAACAGATTTTATACAGATGTCTTCCTCTATAATTAAGGTTCCAGCAGTCTCTGTTTTTATGACTTTGTTTATCACAATTTCACCCGTGACCTTGACACTATCTTCAAGATTTTCAGTCACCGAGGACATGGTTTTCCAAAGATGGTTGAAATATGACAACTGGACTTAAAATGATTTTGGCTTCTTTAGTTCAAAAAGGTGGAGTGTCTCAGGTTTTTACCGATAGAATTGTTATCAAGGTCATTGGTTCATTGTATGCAGAGGTTGTGTAACAAAGTGTAACAAAACAGTTGCGGCGTCTAGTGTGACATATAACATACACATCAGGCAGGGCTTTCTAAACAATAATGATGGCATAAAGTAGCAATAACAATCATTTAACATTTCTGTTCTATGGCGATCGATCTTTTTCTCTGCTTGCAGGGTAAGAAGCCTCTGGATCTTGGTGTTTTCCCAAATTGGAGACATTTTTTGGTTCCTGTTCTTCTTCCTTAAAGCTGTGGTAGGCAAAATTTGGAAATCAAGCTAGCTGTAGCATGAGACTTCTTGGGAGGCAACTCTGCTGCGCCCTTCCCTCCCTGTTTTAGCTCTGGCTCGTGTTTTATTTTGTTTGTTGTCACTCTCTCTGTTAAGGCAGGTTTACACCAAAAATACACGACAAGACTAAACTGTTGCATAGGAAAATTGCAGCTAGATAAATTGGTCCATCTCAGCTTGACTCAAGCCGGCTAATGGTGTCGCCAGCAGACACTTTTGACATCAGAGGCAAGTTTTAGAGCCAAAGGCACGTCACTTGTTTCAACAGCCAATCAGCTCATCAGGCGCTAAAAAATGCAGCATAGAGCAGTCAATAGAAATGCATGCTCTCTGTATTACCATGATTGTCCAAAAATACCACATGACGATGTGAATGAGCCAACTCTGAATACAGAGCATACAGAGCCACAGAGAGGTGCAGAAGCATAGTGTTTTTTCAGACCATGTGAATTACAATATGCTAAAATGTTATAATGAAATTTTAGCGCAATGACATCAAAGATAAACTGCCTACCCCAACTTTAGCTGCTGACTGCAGATAGTTGTTTTAAATCTCCTGCAAGGTTGCATTATTAACACGTCGCCAAAACATTATATCCCAGCATGCCAGCTTGGCTTTCCACACAGATGTTGATTTAGCACAGTTACTACCCTCCTTACCTCCCTTGGAGCAGTGACCCAGATTACTCCTTTGTAACTTTTATACAGTGAGGTGCAATAACGGTGCAATATTCCCACCTGGCACAGGCTGTATAACAGAGATGATTGATACCTCTGGTTGTTTCCTGGCTTCCTCTTCTTCTTTAATAACCATTGCTTCAGTTGCTGTAGTCGCCGGAGGCCAAGTGTAAACGGTTGTTAAGCCTCCTTGGAAAGGATGAAAGGATAGCATTATAAGTCAGTGATAGATGGTTTCATAGACCTCCTTCTCTGTTTGGGGATGGCTTCTTTAATATTCATACAAAGCTCATATCTTTGATAAAACACTGAGCTGAGCAAAAGAAGAGACTGAACTGCTTTCATGCTATTTAGGTTTTCACTGTAAGGAGACATCTCTAGTAAAAACACCTACTGACATCGTTATTGAGAACATAAATAACATGTAGACATCTTCATGGAGATTCCGTAGTCTCTGTGTGTAAACTCGCAGCAGCATATGAACCCTGTAAACTCTGTAAACTGATGCAAGATCCACATCTGTGGTCCAAGAAGAGCCACTTTTGAACTCTGCAGATTGTGAGGTCCCATTCTGAAACAAATTGAAGCTTTCAGGTAAATCTGAAGAACCAACTGGTTAGCAGTTCCTTGTGGAACCTAAAAAAGTTCCCCTATGGAATCACTATGAAGAATCACTTTTGGTTAGAACTTGAACCTTTACTTTTAAAGGGCACACCAAGACCTGAAACAGAAGTTTCTTCACATGGTGACTGTGAAATGAGAGCAGTCTGAGCATCGACAGAAAGCACTGTTAGTTTGACTAAAGAGAACCAACAACCTTCCCGTCCCGTCTCATTTCTCAGCTAATCTACTGAAGTTACCATTTCATTTTATACAGTCTCTCACTCTTTTCCTGATTTCGTCTTTCCTGTCTCTTTCTGCCATATCTGCGTCAGCTCTAGAGTAGAATTCTGGGTCATAGTTGCTGTAAATCATTTTGGTAATTGCTACTGTCAAACTGTCCTCAGCTGAACTCTGAGGCTGCAATGTTGAAGTTGTAGCTGCTCTGTTAATTTTGTGTATATTTGGTTAAGTTGGAGATGAAGATCGGGGACCTATTCTTCATATGTAGGTGTGACACAAAAGGATTTGACACTGATCTGAATAAGGGATTCTTCAGTGATTTAACATTAATCTGGAACTGTAATTATAGCAACAAGTCCTCAAACTCAAACCTGCAAAATTTCACCTATTGACAATTAGCTGACCTTAAACTGTGAACAATAAACAAAAAGTCACTTGCACACAAATGTCTTTCTTTGATACACATAGTGTAAGAATGTTGTGTATCAATCCATCTGTCCACTGACTCAGTGTCATGTTTTTCCTCACCTACATATTAAATCAGCAGTCTCTCACTTCACAATCACATTACTTAAAACAGACTTTCACAATTAAGTTTGCTGAGAAACTTTTCAGGTAATAGTCACATGGTTTGGTTTTGGCATCAGAGCTAGGCTACTTGGTTAAATTAAGAGGAAAGATTGTGGTTTGGCTCAAAACATTGAGGTTACTTTCACTACTGACTTCACGTGATAACTGAACCCCTGGTCCATCATGTGAGTCCTGTGTGTGCTCCACCACTTTATCCCAACCTCCACCCCCATGTGGATTGTCTCTCTCTAACATCAATAATCACTCTCCTCTGGTATCACACTTTAATACTCACAAGGCACACCATGACATTTACAGCCATGACATCCCACGGCAAAGGTGTGAGGAAGTGAAGTGACCATCTGTGGGCCTAGTTTTGATGGTGTGTCCCGTACAATCGGCTGTAATCTGCCACTGAAGAAACTTTTCAGCCAATCAGGCATTATAAATCAGCAGTAGGGGCTGTTGCTGTGTGGAGCTTTGTTTCTATGTTTCAGTTCCAACAGACTCATTAGGCTGTTTTAATAATAAAGAAAATAACTGTGCTATTCATGCATCAGCAGATCAGGTTTTACTCTGTACAGGTAATCCAGCAACATAAAAATAGAAAATACAACAACATTTGTTCACTTTTCCCCTCAGAGGAAAGCAGCGAATGAGCTAAGAGCCCAAAGTATGGTCCTGCGTGAGACCCCCAATCCTCCCTAGTGCTGTTATTCTTGAACTGACCTTCACACATCAGAAGCTGTCACACAGCAACAGATAAAATTCGAGCACAAACTGACCTACAGAGAAATGATGAGTCTGCACTTCCTGTCTCAGCCATACAGGAACAGGAAGTCATCAAACTGTTGTCAAGAAATCCATAAATTAGAGTGTGTTTCCTTGGACACAGGATGTACCGCGCTTTATCAGCTGATAGAAAAACTGAAGGAAGGTTTCTTAATCTGTTTTCATCCTAAAAAGGAAGAAGAACCTTCGTCATCATCAGAAAGTGGAAGTCGCTCTGATTTCTCTATATAAAAAGAGGGAGGACGCTGCAGAACTGTGAGCAGCAAAAATCGATGAACAGTTCATAAACAATTTGATTATACAGTAAACTATAAAACATATGGTGTCAAATAAATGAATAATTCAATGATTGAGGACAACAGCTTAAGGCAACAACAGGTAATGATAATAAAAAGGATAAATAAACAAAATAAAGGAGCAGCGAGTGAGAAAAAAAAACCCTTATTATAAAATTACGGATCTGTTAGTCAGTAACCACAACATTAGGCCTAAGAGTCACAGTCCAGAATAGTGAAAGAGTGCAGTAGTACAGCGGAGAGCCATCTGATCTGTTCAACAGACAGGTTGGAAAGAAATTCAAAGCTACCTTTCTGACGGGACCCTGTACTCTCTGAATTTCAGCCAACCCCTAATGTGTGCTGTGTTCATCTTCTTACTGCAAAACCAGCTGCC
>JAQFJB010327069.1:0-10306 GCA_029874875.1 Naso minor
GGCCGTAGTGGCCATTTTAGTGTTTCTGGGTGGCGCTAAAGAGCACATTTTGGCACATTGGGGGTCAGTTTTTACATTTCATAAAATTTTTCGCCAGACCTGATGTGTGTGCTAATTTTGGTGAGTTTGTGAGCATGTTTAGGGGGTCAAAGTTGGGTTCAAAGTCATGTAAGTATGAACGACAACAAACAAAACAATTACAATAGGGTCAACTCCTCTTCTTGACTTAAATGTAAATGGTCTGTATTTATTCAGTGCCTTTCTAGTCTTTTCGACTACTCAAAGCGCTTTACAACACAAGTCAGCATTCATCCATTCATACACACATTCACACACTAAGGGCAGGTGACTTCCCTACAAAGAGCCAACCCCATTAGTAACTCATTCACACACATTCGCTCACCGGTGGCGAAGCCATTGACAGTGTAATGAGAGTAATGACAGTGAGGGCAATTTGGGGTTCAGTATCTTGCCCAAGGACACTTCAACATGTAGCTGGGGGATCGAACCACCGACCTTCTGATTGGTAGGTGACCAACTCTACCTACTGAGCTACTAATGGATTAAAAGTCACGTCGCCACCCACTGTATCGTAGTACATAATGTCTATTCACTGGTGCTCTGTCTTGAGTGGGAGAATGGGATGTGCAGCTCCACAAATAGAAAATAAATATGTGGTAGTCAATGTCTGTATTGTGGTGACCCGCCACAAATAAATGAATGTGTGGGAAATACTGGAGTGCAAGGGGAAAGATGTAATGAGAGTAATGACAGTGAGGAACATTAGAAACAGATTCAAAATGGCGACCAGAGCAGCTGGGTTGTGAGGAGCTGCAACGCTGTAAGTTGTACCATTGGGGTTTTCGTTGTTGCTGTTTTTTCAAAGCTCCTTCCTACAGGCCATTTAGCAGGCCAGGCCACCCAGTGCTCCTGACTGCCAGTACCACCTTGGAACCTGCACACCTGTGACTGGACCAGATATTTGGCATTCTGGTTATCCTATGACTTTCAGTCATGTTGTCAGTGATGTCATGATTGCATCCTTATACATGATGACCGTTGTTTAGGGGGGCGCGCTCTGATTTGCCTTCGATCTGGGGCTTTCACCCACAATCTCCAAAAACTGTCGCAGACACCAAGACTGGGGTTAAAATCTTGTAGTCTGAACTGGGCTTCACAAAGCCTTATCAGACTCACCTGAATCCTTCAGACTTTCATCCAGCTGCAACCCTCATGTGACTCACGCTATAAGGGAGGAGATAAATCACCTAAAAGCCATCACCTAAGAGTGCTGGGCCTCAGATAATCATGTCTGAAATAAAGGCAGGTCTATGCACAGTTGTAAAACCTGCCTGGAAGAGAAAGGCACTTCAGTCATGGCTGTGGTAGCTACTAATGCAAACTGCTCAATTACTCTCGTTACAGCTGTGTGTGTGGGGTGTGTCTTGTGTCTTGTCTCTCTCTCGTGTCTTGTGTGCTTGCCTTTAGTTGTTTATCTTTTTGTTATTGTTTTTTTTTGTAAATAAATACTTGCTTATGCCGACTTTCGTTTTTCCACTCATCATTTCGTCTCCCCTGCCCGGTTACTTTTATTGTTACTCCCATCTTCTCCTAACCATTCTTCCGGGTCGTAACAAAAACATTTCTTATTTGACAAATCCTTAAAAGGGGGCCGTCCTCAGCCAAAGTGGAGCTACATCTTTTGCACTTTATTTGTGAAAAAAACTGTTTTTTAGGGAAAAAAACCCACCATTAATAGCAAGTTTAAGTTGTTTTCCTTCACATACGCTGACCAAAAACTTGAAATAATACATGAATTATACAAATAAATAGTATTATACAACCGTCCCAATGTTTTCTGTCAGTCTTGTCACGTTTACATAAAACACTCAATAAAAAGTGTGGAATATATCTTTAAGGCTTTTACTCTGAGGAAGTGACATCATTTGATTAAGATGATAATGACAATCATCACGGACAAGTTCTGCTACTGAATTCTCTGATTTTAAGCTCGTTTTTGCATGATTTTTTTTTTGCCACACTTGTCACACTAAAAAATTTGAGATGAAAAAAATAATGCTGTGAAACCAAAACATGTCTAAAAAGTTAACTGTTATTGACATTGTTGATACCAATGATGTTGTTGGCTTAGTGTATTTATTAACTGGAAAAAAACAAGAGTTTAGCTATTTAATCAGTAAAATATAAAATGTTATCAAGTTAGATAAGCTGCATGTAATTAGGAGCGCTGATCAGTAAGTCGGCTTTAAAACAGCTGGAGCTATTGTAGACAGAGCTTGTGTACGTACATTTATTAGGATCCAAAAATCAAAAGGGGTTATGATCTAACCTATAACATGTAAAATATATCCATGTTGTATCCAAGTTGGATAAGCTGTATGTAATTAGAAGTACTTAAATACGATGCGCTTTGACTGATAACCGATTTCCTAACGATTTCATCACTGCATTTGGCTGAACTTTCAATGCCCGACAGCTGATTCCATCCTGCTCTCTTGGATTACATGTGTGGATTTAATTTATTATTGATAGGCACCTTCCTTAATAATTGTGTTTTGGTTTTTATGATGATCTCAGATGCTGCCGTAGAGTGTGATCGTATTGAGGCTGCGCAAGATGGCAGCCAGAGCACCAAGTTTTGGGCACCATTTGCTTCATAAACTCCATAAACCTAACGGAGCTTCACTTTCAAGAACTGGTATGTGATGAAAAAGACAATTTAAGTGCTTAGGTCTAACCTATCAACGTTTTGGGGAAGATACACAGACTTTTTTTTTCTCTCCCTCCTTTTTGAGCTAACGTAAACGGGCTAACTAGCCAAACGCTGAGACAACATGACAAAACGAGTGAAAGATAAAAAGGGGAACATTTTGATGGACTGGAATGATGACTCTCCACTCAGCTTATGCTCTCCTTTACCTGATACTCCTCTTTCAAGCCCCAACTCCAAGAAACCTTGCTCAAGAGATGAGGATGAGGTGTCCAATGCAGACATACTAAAAGCTGTCCAACACTTAACGAGCAGGTTCATGTCTCTCGAACAAAAAATGAGCCGAAACACAGAAGAGATTGCGGCTATCAAAGAAAACATCGACGGTATCGACCACATGACAAAGACGAACAACGACAAGATGCAGGTGATGAGCCGCCAGCTCAGTGAACAGGATGAAAAAATTGAAGAAGCAGAGCGTTACAGCCGCCGCTGGAATCTGAAACTTTTCAACCTGCCGGAATCCACCAACGAGTCCACGGAAGATCTGAGAAAACAGATCTTTCAGATCTTTGGACAAATGGCTCCAGATGAAAAAAACAAGCTTGGCTTTCTCGTCGACACAATTCACCGAGTTGGACGCACCAGAGATGACAGAAGCCCTCGCCCTGTGATAATCCAATTCACCATGCGCACCTTCAGGCAAAAAATATGGAAAACATCGATGACCGCCGCCGTGATGAGAGAGAAGAGGCTTCGACTTGCTGAGGATCTGACATACGGGGAAAGACAACGCCGACAGAAACTTTGGCCTCTGGTTGAAAAAGCCCGCAAAGATGGAAAAAAGACTGCATGGCGCGGTCCAGATGTGATCATCGAAGGAAAGAGGATCACCGCTGATTCAGTGAAAGATGTCTTTTGAGACACCCATAGGTTTGTCCCTATCTCTCCAGCCTTAGAGCTGATTGTTTTTTCTATGAAGGGAAAAAAAAAAAAAGCTTACAGAAAAGATTGCTTATACCACTTGTTAGACTGTTAGACTACCTCGTTACTTGGTACATTCCAGTTATGGTTTCCTAAATTGATTATTACGGTGCCAAAAACTTTAAAAAAAAAAAAAAAAAAAAAAAAACTCGTTCGCACTCTCCTATTTACACGAGCAAGCCTATTTTTTAAGGCTTACAATTTCTTTCCTTTTTTCTTTTTATTCTCCAGATTTTGTGCTCTTATATTTTATTTATTTATTTATTTTTTCATTGAAAATGAATGATTTCAAGTTCAACTCATTAAAGATGGTCTCGCTTAATGTCAGGGGTTTGAGAAATAATATAAAAAGAAAAGCAATGCTTCTCTTTCTTCGAAAAACAAATGCAAATATTATCCTCCTACAAGAAACACACTCCTGCGACTCAGACAATAAGTTTTGGAAAAGCCAATGGGGAGATCAAGCTTATTTCTGTCATGCTACACATAGTTCTGCAGGCGTTGCATTGCTATTGAATAAATTTACAGGTGATATCTTAGAAACCCACAACTCTGATAATGGTAGATGGTGTATTATGTTGTGCAAACTGGATAATATTTCTTTTATAATATGTAATGTATATGGCCACAATGGAACAACACAAACCCGTATTATGTTTACTGAAGTCTTGTCTAAAATAAGGGATTTGCAAAGTAGAAATAAAGAGGCACTCCTGATTATAGGAGGAGACTTTAATGATGCTCCTAATGATATGATAGACAGAATTCCAGGGAGAATTTCTCAAAATTCACGTTTCAAAGCCACACAATTTATGAGCCAAGAATTATCAGTAATAGATGCATGGCGTTTTTTTAATCCAGATTGTAAAGAGTTTACCTGGTCTAATACAAGAGGAACATTACAATCCAGGATTGATTTATGGTTTACCTCCTCTTCAAGTTTACAATATGTTTCAGAAATTAACCACTCGTATGCTCCTTTATCTGACCATAAGCTTATCTCAATACTTTTTTCTGGTTCTAAAGAAAGTAACAAAAAATTAAGGGGGTACTGGAAGCTAAACAATAACCTTCTCCAAAACAAAACCTTTCAAAACTCAGTTAAATTAATAGCATTAGATATCTTTCCTAAGAATGATATGAACAATGTCCAGAAATGGGAATACTTTAAATTTAAAATTAGAGAAATGGCCATCCTTTGTAGCAAAAACATCAAAAAAGATAAAGACAAAAAAGAAATGGAAATTATGGATGAATTAAAAACTTTTCTGAATAAGGAAAATCTATCAGAAGAGGAACACATTAGATTATTGCAGCTTCAAAATGAAATTGATAATTTATATACTGAAGCTGCTAAAGGCGCATTCATTCGCTCCAGGGCAAAATGGTTAGAACATGGTGAAAGGAACACAAGCTATTTTTTTGCTCTTGAAAAACGTAATCGAAAAAGATCTAACATATCGGCGTTGAGAATAAATAATCAGATAAACACTAATCCTAAAGAAATAGCAGAACATATTTGTGCTTTCTATGAAAAACTGTACAAGTCTAAATATGATCCTGAAGACTGCAAAAAATTCTTAGACAGTATTAAGGACTCTATCCCTTTGATCTCAGAAGATTTTAAACAAATTTGTGAAAATCCTATCTCTAATTTGGAACTCATAGAAGCCTTGAAGCACATGAAAACCGGAAAGTCTCCGGGGATTGATGGTTTATCTGCTGAATTTTATAAATTCTTTTGGGATATTATTGAAACTCCGCTTTTGAATATGTATAAAGATAGTATTACTAACAATGAAATGACATCAACTATGAAACAAGGTTTAATTAGCCTAATCCCCAAACCTAATAAAGACCCTTTATGTATAGATAATTGGCGACCCATCTCACTTCTGAATGTGGATTATAAATTATTTGCATTTGTCTATTCTAGACGCCTAAAATCTAACCTTGGAGACATAATAAATGAATGCCAAACAGGTTTCATGTCTAAGCGACACATTAGCAATAATATTAGATTAATTTTAGATTTACTTGACCACTCAGAACATGTGGAATCACAAGCAGTTCTTGTGTTTCTTGATTTCTACAAAGCGTTCGACACTTTGGAGCACCCCTTTATTTTTAATACATTGGAATTAATGGGATTTGGGAAAAACTTTGTCTCAGTAGTTAAAATGTTGTACAAAGACATCAACAGTAATTTAATGATCTATCCTAACACCTCCAAACGATTTCCAATCAACCGTTCTGTCCGTCAAGGATGTCCAATTTCTCCTTTTTTATTTTTAATTGCAGTAGAACTCCTCTCCCTTAAAATTTTAAATAATGATAGTATAAAAGGCTTAACCATATTTCAAAAGGAACTTAAAATTACGCAACTAGCAGATGATACAGCTCTACTTTTAAAGGACAAACATCAAGTGGAGCCAGCCTTACAATTAATTAGTGATTTCTCTAAAGCTTCGGGCTTACATCTCAATATTAACAAATGTGAAATCTTGTGTCTCTTTGATACAGACTGTGCATACATATGCAACATTCAAGTTAAAAATACAGTAAAATACTTAGGCATAGATATCACTAAAGATATGTCCTCTAGACAACAACTTAATTTCCTCCCCAGAATAAAAAAAACACAAAATATACTTAATATGTGGCTTCAACGTGACCTTTCTATATTTGGTAGAATTCTCTTATCCAAAGCGGACGGTATCTCAAGATTGGTATATCCTGCTCTGTCTTTATTTGTCGAAGATTCATCATCTAAAGAAATTAATAAAATACTAAGTAACTTTGCCTGGAAAAATAAGAAACATCACCTAAAAAATGAAATTCTCTCGGCATCCAGAAAACAAGGAGGCTTCGAATTGCTTAATTTCAATGATTTAAATAATACTTTCAAAATAAAATGGATTAAGGAATGTCTCAAAACTCAAAACTCAATTTGGTTCTTTATTCCAAATAATATTTTTAATAAATTAGGTGGTCTTCATTTTTTACTCACCTGCAATTTCAGTGTCACAAAATTACCCTTAAACTTATCAAAATTCTACCAACAGGCACTCTTAGCGTGGAAATTGTGCTATTCCCACAACTTTTCTCCTCACAAAGCTATAATATGGAATAACGAAGATATTACTGTCCGGAAAAAGTCCATATTTAAACAGAAGTGGATTGATAAGAACATTATTTTTGTATGTGACCTTTTTGATTGTCATGGTATAATGCTTAGTTATGAACGATTTCTTCGTCTTAAATCCTTTCCTGTTACAAGTAAAGAATTTAATTGCGTAACCAAAGCAATCCCTAATGGTCTGTCTCTCCTTGTGAGATGTCACTGTCAGTATCAAGAAACACTGAGAATAGAACCCCTTCTGATGTTGAACGGACTTGATGTAATGGACTCAAAATGTAACAACAAACATATTCGTAATATTTTTTATGAAAAGAGGAAAATTACTCCACGAGGGAAAGCGTTTTGGGATAACATCTTTATGGACACTGACTGGAAGAAAGCCTGGACTTTACCTTATAAGTTTTGTATTTCCAACAAAATAAAGGAAGTTCACATCAAAATTTTACACACTATATATCCAACAAATTTATATTTCTCAAAATTTTTAGATGTTGAAAACAAATGCAGTTTTTGCAATACGGAACCAGAATCCTTAACACATTTATTCTACCACTGTGCTAAATCAATCAACTTCTGGACTCAACTTGAACGATATATAGTGTGTAAAATCAAGACAAACATCATAATTGACTGCAAAAGTGTAATTTTGTTTTTTGTTCACGAAGAAAATGAACGAAGAAAAAGAAGAAAGAAGAAAAAAACGAAAGAAAAAGAAGAAAATCACTTTTATTATTAATTTATTCATTTTATATGGAAAATTCCATATACATAAATGTAAATTTTCCAAAACTTCTCCCAACTTTATAAGTTTCTCGCTAGAGTTCAAAGAATACATTAAATCCCTTTCATTAATTGACACAAAGCAAAGCATTACATCCATTGATTTCTACGAAAGATTTTTCAAAGAAGAATAAGGCTTACACATTCGATATTATATTGTATTTTTATCATCCTGTCTATGAGTTTATATTTGTGAAGATTGTTTAAACTACCTTAACTTATTGTGTTTTATGTATTTTTTTATTTATTTCTATTTTATATCTTTTATTTATTATTTTTCCTTACACATATCGGAGCACTGTCTGTATGTTCTTACTTGTTCATCTGTACAACTTTGTTTTCTGTACATCAGATTGTATGTACAATGTTCTAAATAAAGCTCTTTGAAAAAAAAATATATATATTTGTTAGCATTCACTCAGATATTAGCCTATGTTGCTCAGTTTTGGACCTTGAAATCAATCAATATTCGCTTTATAGAACGCTTAATATCAATACATCAGTGTGCGACCTCATATGTATCTAGCACTAGTTGACAATGTTTGAATAGGGGAGGGGGTAAATGGTGAGCTAAGGGTTAAAGGTTGACAGTGATCAAAAAGAGAGTGACAGACACACGGAGAGAGAGTTTGTACACAGGAGTGAAGGAGGAACTGTTCTCTGCCCGACATGGATTTCTCACCTGAGCTTCTGTTCCTGTGTTCTTTATTATGTTCAGGTAATGAATCTCATTTACTTTGAACAGAGTTCTCTCATGCTGCTTGACATCTGTAGGGTTGTATAATAAATATTATATATATATGCACCGCATGCATGAATATCATAAGTCTGATCAAACCAAAACATTCTGCAAACATGCAAACACGTCTTCTAGAAAGACAACTTCTTAGCGAAGTAAAATAATTCTAGTGTTCCTCACTGACGTGTCTCTCAGAGAGTTTATTCCATTTTTGTGTTGTTGTTTTTTCTTTTTTAATTTTTTTTGCTTGGTCATCAGAAACACTTGGGTTCAGTCTGTGTATTTGCTCTGGTTGTTTGCTTTGAGGCTTGGGTTCGTTTACACTGTATTTTACCCAGTCCTGTCTAAAGGTTCACAGAGTTGCTTTGGACATGTGTATGCGCGTGTGCTCTTGCATGTGTGTGGTGTCTCTCTGTGCAGTGGCTGCTCAGGCTCCGGTCGTCTCAGTGGAGCCCCGGACTGCCACTGTGATCCAGGGGGAGTCTGTAAGCTTCAGGTGCCAAGTGGGCAGCGGTGCACAACCAGCTGGATCTGTGCAATGGAAGAGAGCCAATAACAAACCATTAGAAGGTCAGGAGTAATAACATGTAGGCATAAGCATTGTACAGACAATATCACATGTGTGAAAAGTCTCTGAATTATATTTGTTTGTTGTAGACAATGTTAAACTGAGTGCTGGTGGCTCTGTGCTGACGATTACTAACACCCGACCTGCAAACCAAGGCCAGTACCGCTGCACGACGAGCAGCTCTGCAGGCCAAAGCTCTGCCATAGCTGTGCTCAACGTCAAATGTGAGCTTGTCTTCAAAACTCAGAATATTTGATCTTCATTATTCATTACATAAATATGTTTACCCATTAACAAACACGTTGCCTGTGTGTTCTTCTTGTATTTTAGAACCCTTGGGCTGTGTTCAGTTTATGTTTTCACCTACGCTTTGTATCAGGTTTCAACCGAAAATAGTTATAACCAATATGTGAAAACGATGCAAGAGTAGAACAGATTCAAGTGATAATTTTCTGCATGCTTAGTGTTTAAATCAAACTTGATACCTGCAGAGCATTTGTTCTCTCCTTGGCTTTACAGAGCTTTATAGTGACTATCGGCTCATTGTAAAGCCATCCAGCCAGTGGTGTAGTGGTGCCTGGGGAAGATGGTATACTATTAATTTATGCCCCCAATTTTTAAAAAGTGGCTCGTCTAGCAAAGTATAAGCACCCTTTTTAAACAGTGACATGTTATAAACAGCAGCACGTAGGACAACCTTTACATATTTGGTTCATCCAAAAATGGGACAGCAGGCGGCCTATTTGCACATTGTCACTTAACTTCTGCTTCTTGACCTCATGGAATAAAGGAGGATCATTATGAAATTAACATTAGTGACAACAGAGGTGCAGATCTACATCTACATCTACACAATTAGGCATTTTGAGTGAATCATTCCTTATTCTTTAGTCTATCCACACATGGAGAAAAAACTCTCGCAAATAGTCCGGTAGTTTCTTTTGTAAACAGTCTCTTGGAATAGCTGATTTGCAACAGATGTGATCAGAGGGGATTTAGCTGGGTATACTCAATGCAGACTGAAAAATAAGTGGTTATAGCTCTGTATATATGTGTGTACCCTGCACTACACCACTGCATCCAGCCCACAGCTTAACAGCTTTGCTTTACTCTACTTACTTTCTACAGGCAGTTAGAGACTAGCTGGTGAACATTGTGGAGCATTTGGTCGCTAAAAGCCAGATAATTCCCTCAGGAGTCAGTAAAGACCAAAAACAGAGCCAACACAGATTACTCAGGTGGACACAAACACAACTTCAAATGATTCTGTTGCTCCGTAACGGCAGGATGTGTAAATAAACAACTGCCTGATAAGTTCCTCATTTTACCTTAAAAGGTGATGAATTGTCCGTATTGTCCTCA
>JAQFJB010327127.1:0-10291 GCA_029874875.1 Naso minor
GCCTATTGGTATCCAACTGCTCCGATTCAGCCCCTGTGACTGGGCAGCCGAGCCTACTTTTTGCAGAAATTGCACATCGTCTTGCCTCGAATGTACTGTGATGCAAACATCACGGCATGTGCTTAGAAATCATTCTTGTTCCGCACAATGTGCTGATCTCTCGCACACCCATATGATTGACCATATGTATATCATACCCATGCATCTTTATGTATGAACTGTAGTGGTGTACAGCTGGTGCTGAACAGGGTTTTTTGCTGAATCGAGGGCCCCATGGTCCTGAGAGAGAGGTGTGTGAGAATGACATTTTGTGTGTTCGGTATGGTAAAAATCAGATATAAAATGATATGTGATTTTTTTTGTCAAAATCAGACATCACTTTATTTCACCAGTGATCAAGAATCGATCAAGATTCAAGATTTATTGTCATTTTTGCAGTGCAGAAACAAAATTCGGCATAAAAAACATAACACAAATTTGACTTGTTGCTTGCACACATCTAGTAACAAAGACAATCAAACATATACCCAAATAGGAACTAATTGTCTGATGTAGTGACACAGCGCTGCGAGCACAGCTTTGCAAATGACAAAAATAATATTATTTCATAGCGTGGTGAAAGTTTAAGTAACCAGAGGTGATTAGTTCCTTGGTATTTTCGCCCACGATGGCAATGTCTCTACAGCATGGTGAATATGCACAGTCACAACATGCGTATGAAGCGGGTTGGAGTTTTTGGAAGTGTTTTAAAGGGGTTTAGGGTGGTGAAGGCATCTCAGTATTACTCCCACTGAACATGCAAAGCTGCTAGCATGTGGCGGGTATCTAGCAACCTACTAAACACACAGAGAGGGAAAGGCATCTATGTTCTTCACTTACATCGAGATTTTGGATGAATATGCTAAATTCCCAAAAAAGTACACTTTCTCTGTAAGGGGAAGACGTAACAAGACAATATGAAAATTAAATAAATAAATACCCTCTGAGAGGGCAAGTGCCCTTTTTTGTGAAAGTCTTAGCCACATTTGATGGCGTATTTAAAGCACTTTAAACATGACAGTGCAGTAACAGTGCATGCATATGTGTTGTTTACCTTCTCATTGTTGACAAAGCCTAGGTTGAACTGTTTGTTCATCTCTGCATTACTGGGGCTACTGCGACCTGTCGACACCATGATCACTCTCCTCTCCTGACCTTGGAACTCCTCCACTACAGCAACCTGATACACACATATATGTTATATGTACACATAAGATACTGTTTCAGATGTTTGTTACACATAACTTAAGTGTAAACTATTTAATTACCTTTATGCTGCTCAAATTTGTCTTCAAATTTAGGTTTCTCTCAACTTTTTCCAGGGCTTTGCGGATTTTCTGCGCCTGTGTAACATCCACAAAAGCAGCTTTATTATTTTTTCCCCACATATTTTTACTTACTGTCACTTCAACATGGGTTCATTTGGACTTAAGATATCTGCAAAAACAGCAGGCTGTTGTATTGTGTGTTTGCGTGGAGTTAGTTCAGACCTGCTTCCTGTAGGGGGTGATGATGCCTATGTCACTGGGTGAGATGGTAGGCATCCCACTCTTGCCTTGTGTCTGCAGCAGTTTCTTCACAAAGTCCATCAGCACCTCCACTTCTGCTATATTGAAAAATGACGGACTGCTGGCCTCACGTTCTTCCTTACCATACACTGCATGGAAGATAACTGGGAAGTCCTGGGAGATGTGTAAGATTTGTTTTTAGAATTCAGGAAATGTGAAAAAAAAAAAAGTGAAAAGCTTCTTTTCAGGACTGTGTGGCTCTAAGGCAGAAAAAACTTCACACAAGGATTAAAAAAAGTTTAATCATGTGTAAAATGTGCCACTACCACCAAAGAAACCTGAATGACAACAGCAAAGAGCGGCCTGACTGACAGGACTGTTGACCACAGCTCTCAAGCAAAGCCAACTGAGCAGAGCCATGTAATATGTAAGGGATAATGTATAGTGAGCCGGTGATTAATTGAAAAAAAAAAACTCCTGACAGTGGAATAGAACCCTACGCGCTTAGCACATGGCACAAACACAAAATAATGATTAAAAGAGATTTTATTGATAAAATAAGGCGGACCAGGCTTTTTCTACCGTACGCTCTCCGTGTTTGTGTGTGTGTGTGTATGTTTGTCCAGCTGTTTGTGCCTTTTCACCTCTCTTGCCTTTTCTGCGCTGTTGTTTTCTTTTCTTTTCTTTTTCTTCACTGGGGAAATGTCGTTTTTCAGCCATGCATCCAGTGTTTTGTCCTCTCCAGATATATTAAATGACATACTACTGAAATACTCCATTAGCGCTTCTGTGGTTACAGTATCCTACCATCAACGGTTGAGTGGTAACCATGGAAGCGCCTGCATAGCAACGGTGAATATAGTCTACGGAGCAGCGGTGAACTCTCTGGAAATAACCACCGCTGAACTGACCAATCGGAATCAAGTATTCAAGTGAGCCATGTGCTAAATGTGCAATAACAAAGCCATAACTGAGTCTTGGGGTGCAGGTGTACAGTATTTCTCCCTTTTCATGCTTTAAGTTTTCTAAATGATCAGTTCGCACATAAACTGTAGAGTTGTGTGTGCTGAAAAAGGTATCACTACCTTCTTCGGGAGGTATTCCCATCTGCAGTAGGAGTTGCGTGAAGATTCATCTGCGCTAAACTGCAGCTCTCCGTCATAAAAGAGCTCATTTGGAATCTCCACGATGGCAGGGTGGGACCTGAAAAGAACAAATATGAAAAAAGGTTAAAGGGATGCGAAAAATCAAGCACGTAGTCTCTATCAAGGAATGATTCACAGCCATCTCTAGGACCACACCTGTAATTGTGCAGCAGTTTGGTGACAAAGCAATTGTCGAACGCGCCATCTTTCCTCAGGTACAGATGATGACTCATTATGCGCTCCAGCAGTGACACTCCTGCAGAGAGCAGAGCCATGTAAGTCCAGACACTTCAGAAATGCACAGACATGTGGACCAAAAACTTTTTTTTCTAGTTAAAATCCGTGTGTAAACTAAAAAACACAGATCTGAAGAATTATGACATGCAATCAAAACGTTTTAGGACTGTTCCTGTGGTAGCGTGCACACATCAGGGGCAAACAACAACTATAGTGACGAAGTATTTTAAGTTACTTTTCTTGATCATCATCAACACCGGTGGGAGTGTCACTTGATTAACATAAGAGGACCCACTGTGTGACATCAAGCTGTATACTCTATTCCTCCCCCACTCAAAGGCTGGCCGTTGATCCCTGAAGGACAGCCCCTTTGCGTGATTGGCTGCTGCAGTGTGACATAGAGCTGCGTTTCTCCTTAAGCTGAGCTGGTTTTAACTTTCTTCGCCGCAACTGCCTGAGTTTCAGCTCAACTTGCCGTAGCCAAAAGGGACAAGCCTTAATTAAATGAATGAGAAAACCTGCTAATTGTCAGATCACCTGATTTGGTCAGAATGCAGATTTACACACATGTTTGATCAAAACTTGTGTGTATCTTCATACATCCAAAGCACAGTGTTCTAAGCAGGACAGTGTGTAACTGTCTGTACGTACCCAAGCCATATTTCATTGCAAAGGGGGATGTGACGATGGGTCCGAGCTGCTTGGGGTCTCCAGCCAGCACCACTTGACCACATTCTGCACTGAACAGCGCTGAACAGAGAGTAAAAATCAGCCAACATGTAAAAAACTCAATACAATTTAAAAAACACAGAGTTCTGTTTTCACTACCTGCCAGTGGAATGACACACCCAGGCTCCTCAGCTTGTCCTGCTTCATCCACAAACACATGAGTAAAATGGTGGATGTTTCCTGTAATCAACCTGCAGAGATCAGCAGGCATTAGCAAACATGCTCCAACAGAATTTCATTAACAGAATGACTGGTGGTATTTTAGGAGAGAACGTTGTCGTATGCAACTTTAAAGTGTCTTGCAGATGAGCAAACTGCACTGTCAGTTATTAATTACCTTCCAGCGGTAAACAGGGTGGTGACTATGATCCTATACTCCATCAGCTCCTCTTTTGCAGGAAAAAAGAAACGGCCCCCTTTCAGATTACAGCTTGCCTGTGAAAAGTGCCACAGAGTCAGTGCACACGAAACTTAACAACAATATCAAACATGTAAAGCACCAGGAATTGAAGCAGTGCTGTATCAAGAAAGCAAGTGAATGGATCTGACACCATTACTGCATCAGATTTAGCATGTATAGGCCAGTAGACAAGTTTGCCCTTCCATTTTTTGCCAGACCCAGAGGATGCTGACCTAGAAACATCTCAGGGGCATACTGGCTGGCTGGCTGGGTGACTGACTCCCCATTGTTAAAACACACATCGCTCTGAGACTGTAAATATCTCACTTAATTAAATTTTAAGAAAACTTCTCTGGCGAGAGTGTAACAATGTAGATTGCAAATACGTGGTCGGTTTGTCAAAACTACATCTGTTTCGAAATTTTCTCTCATGTTCGCAGAGATTTTTAAGATAGCTGTGGTGAGAAATGAACACACTTCGGTTGTTTCAGAATAAAACCACGCCTGATGAAAAGCACAATGAGGATATTCTGAACATGTGGTGCTTTTGATTTGAAATGACAACATCCCCAACACCACCGTGTCCAGATTTTGTAAGCTAGTCCCTCTTTTCATTAATCACAATTTATCAACACATATCCCAACCTGACTGTGCAAACCAGCTTAACTAGGCTTGCCTAGTCTTGTTTTTTCTGGCGTTTCAAGTTCAATGTCGCGGCAGTGTCAGAAAACAGTCAACAGTTGGAAACAGCCTCTAAGCCACAAACAGAATGTTAAGAATTGTTACTTTTTCTTATCTTTTACTTCAGTCTTGCTTTCAAACCCAGTGCTGAACTGTGTCGAGGTTCTTGAACACAGAAAGATGTGGCTGAGATGACAAAGTTACCACTGAAGGTAAGCCTTTATTGCTTCTATGGTACTAACTGCTGATGAGTTATGCTGTCATAGCTTTGTACCCATTCCTACTGAAGACAACGACCTGATGTTAGCGGGTGTTTCTGGGTATTTGTGCATGGATAAATGTTACTTTTTTGCTTCAAAAAATGCTTAATATCTAAAACAAAAGTAATGCATTAATTGCACTGACACTGACCTTTCTCTTTATTATTTCAGGAACAAAATTTGGGTCGCAGCTGCTGGCGTACATGCGGAACACTTTGCGCTTCTCCACATTTTCCACAATCTTCTCACAGAGTAGATCAACAGCGCTGTTGCAGGGAGCGCAGGCCAGGATACGGCAGGAAGGCTGGCCCTTCTCTATTTGTTTAATTGCCTCCACCAAAGTCACAGTTTTACCTGAACAGACAAAAAAACAATCTCAGAAAAAAAGACACTGAGTTTCTGTTTTTGTGTATGTAAGTAGTATGGTGGAACTTGATGTACCTGTTCCAGGTGGGCCATATACAACATAAGGTGCAGGTGTGGATGAGCCAGCTACAATGTGTTGCACTGCCTGATACTGCTCTTTGTTTTCCTTCAGCTTGATGTCAAACAGCCTTTCAACAGGAAGACAGAGGGTGAGAGGTATGATGTCACAACTGAGTCACAGGTACAAGTAAATGTTAAAAATGTACCCAGTTTTTTTTCAGAACCTCAATGCAGAAATAAACTGATTATAATATTTAATATTCACATCCACCATCAATATGAATCCTTTAGTTTTTATTAGAGTTAGGATTTCTTTTATATCATGAAGAAATTTACTCCCCTCAGATTTCTTTTATCAGTTCAGTCTCATAAAGGTGAACTACAGGTCATACAGTCCCTTCATTGTTCTAAATATCTTATAATTCGTCCCTCTAGTTCCTCACACAGTCTCTCCCCACGCACAGCCAGCATAGCAACCAAGGCCAGCAGCTGGGCCTCTTACTGATAATACGTGTGTGCGAAGATAACTTGTAGTAGTTCAGGGACAGTAGCCGACTCTAAGGGTGAGATACAATCATCCCCAAGGGAGGAGAGTTCAATGTGAGAATGTTCACATTGCAAAATTCGGTAAGAATCTTAATGTATAGGTTTCACCACTTAAAGCTGGGATTGGCACTTTACTTTTGGTGTCACCCGGCAAACATTCAATAATAACCTTTCAGCATATTGTAATTCAGGTTGTCTGAAAGAACACTAGACTTCTGCACCTCTCCTCGGCTCTGTAGTCAGACTTTAAAAAATGAAGCCCGTGATGGGCACTTTTCGAACAATCACAGGTCATTTCACAGAAAGTGGGTTCCTATTTGCTGCTCTACACTATGCTTCTTACTCAGGAGACGTCGTCATGAGCTGATTGGTTGTTGAAACATGGATGTGCCTTATATCCTCCACAAGCTGAGTTGCAGGCTACACTGTCAGCCATTTTGACTTGAGTTAAGATTTACACCACTGCAATTTTCCCTGCAAACATGTCGTCTTGTCATGAATCTTTGGTGTAAACTAGCCTTCAAACAGAGAGAAACAAAAAAAACAAAACAAAAATATAGCCGCATTACAGTCCATCCTCGTTCTTCCGTTTCTGTTCATTCTGTGTTTGGGGGTCGCAAACCACCTTTACTGATGCACACCACCAGCCTCTATGATATAATGTGTAGATACTGTGCTTGATAGGTCAATAAAAGCAATTTACCTCCATATTTAATTGACATATAACCCATAACACTCAGTAACCGATGATATAAATTTCACATACTGGCTTTTCATTTTTCGGCACAGATAAATATCCCACATCCCTCAATATTGTAGACATCTGTGCTGTAAAATAACCAGTTAACACCTTACGCTTCATATTAAAACAAATACACTTTGCACAATAGCATGCCAAACCTGAGTTTGGGAAGGTTAATTCGCTGAGAGGGTAAGGCTGATGCAGAAGGGAACAGCACTTGTTCCAGTCCGTATTCAACAGCCAGCTTCACCGCTCTGTGCTGAAGCCGCAAAGTCAGGCGGGAGAGAACAAACTCTACGTTGAATTTCATGCCATCTTCAAAGCAGGCCAGGAGTCTGCAAACAAATTCACAGACAAATTGTGTAAATCCTGGATACCAGCAAAAACTTTTAACACATTAAAGAAATCAGTATTTTCATTCCTTAATTATTGTACGTCACTATGATGTCATGATCTTACTTTGGGCTGAAGCCGAGTTTGACTTCGCGCTGCTGCACGCTGTGGATGTAACCACGATACTTCACCTGCTCGTTTCCTACATGATGAGCCAGCAGCGAATCCCCTCGTAGCACAGATGGGCGGTTCTCAGCCAAACCAGGTACCTGGCAGGTTAGTATCCACATTGTTATGTTGCAGTGTTAATCACATTTAGAACAAATCAAACATCAGTTGTCTTTTTTTCCTATATATTTTTTTTCTCATCACTACGCATCACAACCTGCTGTCAAGAAAGTGGAATCGCACTTAAGCTAGTGAACCATCTGTGTACAAACGTTTAAGTAACAGGGAAGCATTGTGTTGTGCAAAAAAACAAACAACAACAAAAAAAACATTAAATAAAACTGATTCAGTAGTGAACCTCAGAGTGTGATTTCAATAAGACCGACACAAACATATCAATACTACTCCGGCTTTACATGGCAAACACTATGAATGAGCAAGCACATATAACCTCTAGAACGAGGAGATTCCTGTCAGCTTTGTCTCTGGACATGGTGGTGTCGTAGATGTTGTATTTCTGGATGGCCATCTCCGTCTGATACTCCTCGAGATGCAGCAACAGGTGAAACCTTCTGGAGTAGTTCCTCCAGTGCATTCTGAGCAATCGCCTTCTCAACAGACACAAAAAAAATGTGTGTCAGTGTATGTCTTGATATACGGCCTCTCGTTTTGTGTTTGTTTGTGTAGCATAGTAGTACAGACAGGGGGGTTAACCTGGCTCTGAACCTGCAGGAAGGCTAGATTTAGCATTTTGGACCCTGCCTGCAAGTGTTTAAACTAATCTTCTTTGTGATTACAAAAAACAACATGAAGAAGACAAACTTCAGCTACGGAAGTCACATGACTTCCAGCCAGGTGCCGAGGCAGAGGTTACCACCTTGTCTGCAGCTAGGTCCTTCTTCAACTAAGTGGAATTTTTATAGGAGGTCCTGTGGGCCTGAGTTGCCTCAGCAGCCTCAGTTACGACAGCACAAGCAGTGCCGCTGGGGGCATAAAATCTCTTTCTCTAGGTTTTGCTTATGTGCATTGTGCTCTAGCTGTTGGTGCTATGAGAGTACGAAGTAACTCTCTCAGTTTTTTCATTTTGTTGCGGGCACACTTGTCTTCCTGGTGCCATTCTATGCAGGTTATTTTGACCTGATTCCTGTGACAGGGTTGATGGAGGTGTCTGCCTCTTCCCACCTGTGTCATTACGGGAGAGAAAGCAGTATCTACTGGGGCTTGTATGACCCCTGACTGAGGATACTAAGAATATTCACCTTCAACCTTATTATCAAATGCGTCAGAACTATACTCTTTTATTAAAGCTGATTCTCATCTCCTGACTCTATGTGGCTGAGCTTATTACACACCTTCTCTGTTAAAATTGATTAACTCTCTTTTTGCTGTAAAATTAACTGGGAGTTTTGATATTGCCAGCAAGACAACTCTGATGACAGCAACAGGAGAGTTACTGTTTAAAAACTAGCCTCGGGCGGAAACAGTTACTCCCTCCGTCTTGGTTGGATTTGACTAACAAAGGCAGTTTGGTTAGGGCTGAGGAGAGATCAGGTTTGGTTAACTGAATAATCATGTATCTTGTGATTCAAGTTGCTGATTGTTTCTGTTTTAAACCAAGACCACAGTCACCGCCTAACTTTAACCGAGTGTTAAAACGGCCTGTGATTAAAACAAGTTTCATAAAGCTGAATGTTACACTGATGTTTGTTTTTTGTAGAAGAAAAATATTGGCAATTATCATCTACGTGATTCATTCAGTTCATTGTCGCAACTTGCCAGTGAAGTTAACAAACAGCATTGTTAACATGTTCCTAAAAAAACGTACTTTTGTAGGTGGTAGGTTTTCTTTCGCAAATTAGTTGCATTTCTACTGGCTTCAGTGTCACATGAAACAAAATAACAACCACTGCAAAACACATAAATGAGCTGGGCTTTCTATAGTTACTTCACCAGCATTATTCTTACCTTTCAGCAGATGAAGAGGGCTGCTTCAATGACTTGATTATTTCATGGATATCTGGTGGCATGGAATAATCTTTCAGTGGAATTTCATTTTTTAGCTCCCTCTCTGACAGCCTGGTAAGAGGAGATACAATGGAAAAGGTTGGATCCATCACAGGAAGACATACAGCGCTGCAATTATTACATTTGCTGTGTAATAAACAGTGTGCTGAGTGAACGGACCTTTCAGGTGGCAGTCCATCCACAATTTTGGGTTTATCTTTAGGGGTCCGGCCAGCGAGGGTTTGTGGTTTGTAGGGCGCTGTAGGTGCTAACTCCCGTCCTAACGCTGTTATACACTCAATCTCAATGGAGTACGTAGTATGGTATTCAGTGGAGGCCTGTGGTTCTGCTTTGAATTCAAAGGCAAGTGTAGCTGTGTAGCATCCAACCAAACTGCAGCTTAACTTAACCGAAATGCCATAGCTGGCACCTGAGAATGAAACACATCAAGTTATGTTTTTCCATATTACTGATGGTACATAAAGTTCATAAATTCTTTCTCTGAGGAGAACATAAGGCATCCTGATTGTTACATTACCTGGTTGAAGACACAGAGGGTTTTTCCTGGTCACTTTGTGGTCACTTGTCAGACTTAATGAGTTAGAAGTGCGCTTCAGGGTGTGGTTGGTGAAATACACAGGTTCTGTTCCAATGTTTTCTATGGTCATATTTACCACAGACAGCTTCATAAAGAAAAGAGAAAATATGGTCAAAAAACAGGTTCTTCTGATGCAGCAGATGATGATCAATGAAATGCCAAAGTTTCATAACAATAATACCTCATGTTTATCTACACGCAGGTTAAGTTTCCTGTTCTCAAATGGGGGATTGGACTTGATGCAGATACATTCTTCAAGGATAAACAGAGCCCTATGGGTGCAAAAAGAGTCATTTCTGATTAATTTTATCGAAGTTTCAGATCGGTGTATGACTTTGAATATCACCATTTTATTACTGACTCCAATTTAAAAAATAATTATAATAATTAAAAATAAATAAATGTAAAAAAATATATATATATACATATATATATATATATATATATATATATATATATATATATAGAGAGAGA
>JAQFJB010327152.1:0-10287 GCA_029874875.1 Naso minor
AGCTCTGCCCGTCTCTTCCTTGTTACTGCACACACAGTCCAAAGAATGGGATCTATGTTCTTGTCTGGAACTCAGGACGGAGGAAAATGACAAACTGATGTATCAGATCAAAGCTGGCTTGCACAGAGGACAGTACTCACCCTAAACTGAAAGGAAACTGGACTGACTTCTTTAAAACACTCATCCCCTTCGTAGATGGAGCGAAGAGCCTCCAGCTCCATCTGTGGTTGAAGAAGAGGAGGGTGACAGAAGGTTAGTCAGCTGTAAGACCATCAGCAGCTTGTCCTGACAGCTTCAGAAATATGGAAAATTAAAATGCTTAAAGGTAATGCAGACCATAGAATGATCCTTTTTTAAATGGACATACATGTAATCTTCTCAACAGTACAGGACTTCTGCCAAATTTAACAGCGGCTACTGATCATCATGATTTATGATAACACGTGGCTGTATTAGAGATCAGATTACATGACGTTATATGGATGTTTTAAACACAGAGGGAGTGAATGTGGCACACACTCCTCCCAATCATTAAATCCCTTCACCTGACAGACTTTTAAAAAGAGTTTGCGTGACATTTCCCCGGTATGAAAGACTTTTATCCGGACTGAACAACAGCTAGAAAGTCGCTCTGCCTGCCTGCTGTCTCAGATAACATTTCTCTTTCACGGCGGGCTGACAGAAAACCTGTCAACAGAGCTCCTCAGTCCAAACTAGCATGCTAGCAGTCACGCTCTGTCAGGCAGTTAGCCGCTAGCCGCAGCTAGCTTAGCCCGCTGCTGCATCATCATTCACTCTTAACGTCACCTCTTGATCCTCGTTCGCTGTCATGTCGTCTCTTGTGTTTGTCTCTGGAATCCTCTCAGTGTGGACCTTCAAGCGTATGAGTGTCACACATTTAACAACCCATTTCTGTCCTTAAAACTTTGTGTGATATGTTCACAACTTCTCCAGCTGGACCTGCGGACAGAGCCACCATGATGAGACACGCATGCGCAGTAGAGCACCTGTGTGAACTTTGAACCACATCAACAGATCAAATTGAATAAATATATGATTTGAACAGAATTGCTGTCAGTTGTAGTTTTCGTGGATTATTAAACGAAATGCCGGCGCATTTATTTTGGTCCTGCCCACGTACCAAAAAACTCTCAACGAAAAATTAAACATTTTTTTTATTTTTAAAGAAGAAGAAAAAAAAAGTAGCTGTCGCGTTTTATTGCTGATAAATTTTTCCCTAACTTTGTGCTACTTTCACTGAGAGTAACAGAGATCTGTGCTCATGGCTCTATGTGATCAGTTTGCTTCTTACTGTCAGCAAATTTTACATCCATAAATCTAAATTCTACGAGAGGAAGCTGAACTTTTTAGAGCTGGCTGCTTCTATCCATCATCTCTAGCCTACATCTGAATGTACAAAATAAAAAAATTAAAAAGGCTATGAAATGATAACTTTGTAAGCTTTACTTGATATTTCTTTTTTTATTCTTTTCTTTTCTACAACCCTTGACCCCTCTGACGTATTTGTGAGAATGTTGTTTTCCTACAGTAAATCCATTTCTTTGTGAATATAGTTTAAAGGAAAAAATATTTTAATAGAATATTGTTTCATAGCTTCAGTGTGTGTGTGTGTGTGTGTGTGGGGGGGGTAATTGGAGGTTTAGAATGCACTTGAAAAGTATAATTATTATAAATCCTGTGATTTCGGTAAATTAGTCTCTCATTAAGAGACTATTTGGCATCTGCTCATGCATTGTGTGTCTTGTGTGTCTTGTGTGTTCTTTTGGTGGCAACAACATGGACAAAAATGTGATTTTCTTTCTTTTAAAGGGGAAATTCTATAAACATAAAAAGACACAGGCGGACTCAAACCAAACATCTGGAAACTTTGACCAAAAGTGATTTGAATTAGCCGACACTGACACCTGATATAAAGAAGAACAGGTTACTGTTCGAGCTTCAAATATAAAACTATAACCTTGTTTGAAATACGTTCTTTTATCCATTGATCTCTAAAGAAGTGTTCAGATGTTGGGCCTATAACAGATCGTTTTGCTGATGGCTGTATCGTGTCGTTGTGACGTAGGCATCTCGTCCTGTGACAGAGCTGACAGTGAAGGTAGCAGGTAGATGTTCTGGAAGGTTTTCTGCAGTGGAGGAGAACACACAGACCAGACGGCTGTGCCGTCACTGAAGCTCCTCCTCGGGTTAGATGGAGAGACGTGAGGACACGGGGACTTCCGGTCTGTGATTGTAAAGGCCGTCTGCGCAAATGAACACGGAGGTCACCTGATCAGGTCACCTGTGATCCCCGCGAAAGTTTCTCTCCTCTCCGCTTCCTTTTCCTTCCTCTTTCTAGCTGAAATATTTGCGCCGCGCTGGAACTAACGACTGTAACGAATCTGACAGCAAAATTCACCAACGGCGGGCTCGTTATCTTCCCGGAAGGAAGTAAGTTAAAAGTTAAAATTCATGAGAAGAGTTTAATCTCTGAAGACTCTGGGATGGATGATGGGGATGATGAGTCAGCTCGCAGTAAGAAACACATTCCCATCTTTAGAGCTCGTGATACTGACATGGCAACTTCTTGCCTACTAAAATAAACAAACAAACAAATAAATAAAAGTAGAGAGACCGGGTGTGACATGGTCATATCCTCATATCCACGGGATGACTTTGGTAAAGTCCAGTGAGTGACAGGCTTGTCATCACGTGCGAACAGAGCTGGACACGCATCTTGCGTCGACTCTGCTGCGTCTCTCGCTCTTGTAGTCGAATGGGGTTACTACAGACTACTCTGGTAATTGTTCATATTTCCTGTTTTATCCCAAATGTAACCCAAACATGGCTGCTCTGTCCTTTGACTCCGCGCAGATAAACTCTCGTTACGGCTGTACAGTTCGCTGTGAGCCTGCTTGACTCCCTGACTGTGCGAATTAGAGACAGCTGACCGTCCGAGAACATGCCACCGGACTGATGACAAGAACCATAACATTTGTGACGTCATCAGTGTGGCATCACGGGGGATTAGCTCAAATGGTAGAGCGCTCGCTTAGCATGCGAGAGGTAGCGGGATCGATGCCCGCATCCTCCATGAACTTATTTTTCTTCATGCCCATGTACAGCGGAGAAAGAACAGACAAAAACAGAGTGGGGTCTTTTCTTCTTCTTCTTCTTCTTCTTGCAAGCAAATCGTGCATTTTCTTTTGGTTAAAACTGACTTTTAACAGTAGATAGGCGTAGATCTGCAAACCTAAAGAGTTTTGTCAACCATAGCACTCCATCTCCTGAGTACTGAAAAGAGTTTTTAAAAACGTATCAAATTTCATACATTGTCACATCTGTAGATCTGAACTGAAACAATGACTTCCTGTCAACTTGACAGGGAAAGTGCATATCGATGAACATTACTGTAACTATGCCAGAATTAGCCAAGAGGCTAGTTTTCATCTGTACTCCCTGGCCAGATGCAAAGCTGGCTTTCTAAAATCAAGAAACAAAGTTAAGACATCAGTCATGGTGGAAGGTAGGACTATACAGTGAAAGCAGGACAAAGACATAAGCAACAATAAAAGCAAAGACAGTCACAGTGCAACAGTGCATGGAAAAAACAACAACAACAACAAGCGCGCACAAGCAAACATACACATTGCATGAAAGCTACAGAGCAACTTTGCAGCGAGAGCAGGTGTGAGAGTCTCAACCTCAGGCAGAGACTGAACAATGACACTGATTTGGGTGAAGAAGCAAGTTGTCAACTGACAGGCAGTTTTCATATGACAGAATGTTTTGATTAATGCTGCAGATTTGATGATTTATGAGCCATTTTTTGGCTTCTCTGATTCAGACTGGGACAGTGTTCCATTCATGTGCTGCTTTAATCAAAAAGGCAGATTGGCTTAAAGCAGTTTTTCTCAGTGGGATTATGCAGTATTTGTTTTTGTCACTTTTTTCTTTTGCAAAAATGCCAAGTAATTAATAGTTACACATTTTGAAATAGAGGATGTTCTGATTTCCTGTTTAATCAGTGTGAACTTTTCTTCATTTGGTCATTTCTTCAGGCTTTGGATAGTTGGACAGAAAAGGGGTTTTAAGTTGTCACCTTCATGAACTTCCAAATTAAAGAGTGTGTGCTCGCTGCAACTCTTTGCTGCGCTGTTGTATCCCCAGCTTATTGCTGTATCAGGTAAAAATAAAAGTTCAGTACTGTGACACCAATAAAATATAAGTGTGTACTTAAATTACACTGAAGTGTCGTGTCTTTCTTGTGTTGGAAGCCTTTCTCTGGGGAGAAATAGCTGGTTAAAAGAAGTGATGTTTGGAATCAGTTTTGAAAGCGTTCTTCTGCAGACTGCATCATCATGCTTAAAAAACTGCTGCCTCCGCGACCCAACCCCTGAATAGCGATTGATGATGGATGGATGGACTCCCTAAAAAGTTGTATGTTGCAAATGCCAGTGAAGTGCCATTTTGGATAAATGAAGTATCTAAGAAAGTGTATCTAAGCCGAAGTCTAAACCTCCACAGCCCACTCCATCTCACTTCGTCGTGGAAATACTGTACATCAGAAACACTGACAAATTAATGACTCATTACACCAAAAACTGTTTATTTAATAGCAGTAAAGGTTCCATTGATTGTGAGAGAATGACACATAGCTCGATGACGCCGGGAGAGGAGACATGTTTGGATGACTTTGCTACATGAAAGAAGTTTTTACAAGCTTGGCTGCACCCCACTTGCAACACCTCTAGTGGCCACCAGGGGGCCGTGGCCTGCGCTTTGGGAATCAGAGTGCTAGCTATAGTGCATAGTGTTAGCATTAACCATTAACATAAAAGCCTAAACTTTTCTGTCTCTTTAAGACGTTCACACCTTCCTCATAGTTGATGCAATGCCTTGAAGTGTTGACATTTATCCTTCTTTCTTTTGTTTTCTTTCTTTCTTCTTTCTTCCTCTTCTTTTTCTACCCCTTCTAATCATTTTTCATGTTTGCTTTCAGATTGCAAAACAGTTTAAAAAGACCAAAACTTTCTTTTGCTGCCAAGGAACTAATCCAATCTGTCCTTGTTTGCTTTCCTAAATCTGTGGAATGATGTCTCTGAGACTCTGAATATAAATTGCATGGTAACAGCAAAACGTCAGCCTGAATTTTTCTTTGTGACTTTGTTCACAGTGCAACACGGTAATGGTAAATTTAATCAAAAACTTTCTTCTCAGTTCTGTTGTGCTGTTGTTTTGGAGGGCATTACATATTGCATATTTTGTATCTTTATTTGGGAGGAAGGCAGTTACACATTTGTTTGGATGGTTGAATGGATGCTGTCCTCTGCTTCAATAGGAAAGTACCTTTCAGCGACACAAGGGGGCGCTTGGAGCTTAATTTTCAGAAGGTGAAGAGCAGTTTGTTTTTTTTGACTGTGTTGAATAACTTCATGCTCACAGACCCTCTGTTTGTCCATCATTACAAATGGATGTGGTCAAGCATTGCTCAATCTCACAAAAGTCTGTTTAAAATTCTACATTTAACATAAAAAAAATAAAAATGAAATGTACTCATCAGGTATGATGGCATAATTTTGAGATATCCATTCAATGGACAAGTGAGGGGCCGCAAAACGAGAAATGAGAAAAATATTAACAAGGCTTGAGAAGCACAACATCATAATTAAATTCCCACTGAGGTAGATCACTTATGCTGAAGTGGTGACAGGTCTTGTCTTATGACCTAAAAAAGGAAAACAACTAAACTACAGTAAATCAGTAAATGTACTCAATAGTGAGGTAATTTTTTTCACTGTATCTAAGGTAATTATGTGAGACATGTTTACTTTGTTTGAACCACTGTACTTCTCATGAAGACGTTAGAAAACATCTCAGAACAATCAGCCAGACCAGTAAATACTGTTTTACTCATCGTGACAGTAAGCAGATACTGTTAAACAAATAAAAACAAATAAAACTTAAATCTGCATTCCCTGATTTTTTTGGACCATTGAGGGGCAGTGGAACACCTCATACAATATTATGATGACGTTAAAAAACAGCTGCTAAGTTACACATCAATGGAAACAACCAACATGAAATTTTACAAGGAGTTGTGTTTTCACTCTGATGACTCAGCTGAATCTCAACAAGCCTGAGTGGCTCCCTTTACTCCTCAATATTAACATGTACATTAGAGAAGGTATGGAGCACGGAGACTGGATTCACTGAAGAGGTAATTGAGGAGAAGTCGGAGTGTTTTATTTTCCTGAAGCACAGGGAGACAGAAGCTTCTGTCCTCCGTCCTCCCCTCACTGATGTGTCTGTGATGAAAGATCAGCGTTTACAACAAACTGATTTCCATAACAAGATCTGTCCTCTACCAAACAGATTGTCAGATTGTACTTACATGTCAATATATTTGTATTGTACCTCCTGTAAACAAATGTTTGGGCCATCAGTTCTCTGCACATGACTCTTTATAATCCATCCAGGTGCCCCGTGCTTCCTGTTGTGTGTATCCTTGTCGGTGTGTGTAAGCGTATGAAATATTCATACCGTACAAACATGGGGCTCTAAGGCTTTAACTTGTGACACAAATATGATCAAACAGGAAAACACTATTTGATTAACTGTTTTCAGATATGTTTCCATAGAAATGTAAACTTTAGTCTGTAGAAATGTACTGAGGAACCCTCGTCCTCTCTCATGTCCTCCTCCTCTCTCAACGGAGATGATGAAGGCTATTATCAGCTGATATAACATCGACGGTAAAATCAGGGTTGGGTGTGCGTTTGATGATTTTTGTCATCTTTTAAACATTTACATTACTGAATGCAAATCTTTCCTAGATGAGCAAATATGTGATTTTTCTCTCAAGCTTTCTTTTTCATTCTTCACACGACTACTTCTGTCAATTTTGTGCGACCAGCAAAGTGCAACATCATACTAACGTCTTCAAAGAGAGACTGTTTGGAGGTGTGCAGCATTATTTACATTTGCATGATTTATGTGAAGGACGTGTCATGACCCAGCTCGTGAGCCATGACAGAAATTAAGACACGGTTTTAATGAAAAGGATTAAATCACTTATTGCAAAAGTACCAAATTAAACAAACAACAATGAAGGAATGGGATGTGATAGTAAAGTCGGTATGTATGCATGTGAATGAGTAACTGTTTGGTGTAAAAACTAAACTAATGGAACCGAAGCCAACCAAACAAAACACATGGCGCCGGGCTGGTGGTCTGGAGCAGAGAGAGAGGAGCGGAAAAGCCAGGTTTATTTATACCCCTGGGAGACTGGCCAGGTGCTTCCAGGTGTAGTAAATTAGCCCCGCCCATCTGGACCTGGGGCCCGTTGCACAAAAATAGGATTAAGACATCCAGGATAAATGACTAAGCCGAGTTCAACGAATCCAAAACATAAGAGTCCAGGCTTCATTGGTTGCACAAAGACCAGGCCAGGATGAGCAGACACGGATTCATCAAGCCAGGTGAAACCAATCCTGGTTAAGTGCGCGCACGCGGCTCCCTCAGATAGACCCCGCCAGTGATCACAGATTCACCGATTCACCATGGCAACAAGAGCGGCGTACTTTTCCCCATCAGAAATGGAAATCCTCATGGAGGCCTACGAGGAGGTAAAGGAGCAGATAAAAAAGAAAGGCAACACCGCCACAATTATAAAACAAAGAGAGAAAGCGTGGCAAAGTATTGCAGACCGCCTGAATGCGTAAGTAGTGCACAAATACACTCTGCTCCGCCGAAACCATCACAGTTATAATCCAAATAGTTAATTAACATCTCCGAAAACGTTGTGTACTCTGATCATGAATCAGTGGAAATTGTCAGTGAAATTGACTGCAGATGTGAGTGAAATTGTAACTCCATCAGACAGTCTAACTCTAATTAAATTTCCCTTAAAGTTCCTCTTATTTCATGTCTGCTCCTCATAATCCATACATCTCTGCTAATTCATTAGTCTAAATGTCTACAAGTGTGTATGTATATGTGATATATATAATTATAAAATGTATATGTATTTTATATATATATATATATGTTTGTGTACAGATCAAACATGACTGGATGTGGCAGCAAGTAAAAATAAAATACAAAAACATTCTGCAGAATGGTAAGTGCCCTGCCTTATGAATAGAAAATCCTTTCACAGTATTAATGTTCAGATGAACATGACTTTCTGATATTGTCAATTCATGAACACTGTACGTTGCTTGTGATGTGATTGGTTTATTAGTCTTCATCTTATAATTTCAGATGGTCTGCAATGCTGACTGTGTGATCAGCAATGTTGTGGCAAAGTGGCCTGGCTCAGCCCACGACTCCCGAGTCTTTTGGAGCTCTGGAATTTATCAGCGACTCTCCCAAGGTGAGCCACACAACCTCTATTAATAACCACTTTTTACATCATGGCTGTGTCAAGAATGTCACTCTATTTATGAGGTCGTGATGATGAGATTTTGTATTCACAGGTGAATTCTCTGGTGTGTTGCTGGGGGACAGGGGTATGCCTGCCAGCCATTTCTCCTGACACCTTATGCCGACCGCCAGGAAGCCCAGCAGGCCTACAACCATGCCCATGCCAGGACAAGGGCCAGGATTGAAATGACCTTTGGCCTCCTGAAGGCACGCTTTCAGTGTCTTCACAACTTGAGGGTCAGCCCTTCGAGGGCACGTGACATCACTGTGGCCTGTGCTGTCCTCCACAACGTGGCTTGCCTGACATCCCACTCTCCCCTATCCTACTTTTGTGCAACCGGATCATGGATAACTTGAGCCAGGATAACCAAGATATCCCGGCTTAATCCTTTATCCTAGTTTTGTGCAACGGGCCCAGGTTTTAATTTGGAGAGAAATAACAGGAAGTGTCGTGTTTCCTTCTCGCGTCTTAAAATCACGTGGTTGGCTTGTAGAGGGTAAAGATGGCTGCCGCTGAATCCCGTCAGGATCGCATGAGTTGTTCCTGGTTGTTTTATTCAATGTTCCGTTTTAAGAGCCTCCGTGAATTAACGTGTGTGTTCGCCGCTGTTTGCGTGCTGATGAGCCCGTCGGCGGCGGACGAGCAGGACTTCATGGAGGAGTTTCTGAAGCGGGAATATTCTCTGGCGAAGCCTTACCGGGGTCAGTCAACTTACGTTACTTTACGTCAGACGGCGGTTACGGGCGACGCAAACGGTCGCCAGCGAGTGTACGGTTAATTTATGCAGCTAAACCAAGTTAATTTTAACCAGCAATAATCATGCTTGTCATCAGAAATGAGCATTTTGCTCAATGCAGTCTAACTTTTGGACCGTCAGTTCTGTGTCCACGCTAGTTAAGTTTCTAAGTAACGTTAAGCTGATAATGTTCAACTAAGAGGAACTCTGACGACCAACCAAGGCACTTGTGGTTGGTTACACACTGTAACTAATGTCACATTAGTTCAACATTAGGGAAATGAAAGCCATTTGCCCGCAGTAGTAACCTGGTTAGTAACGTTGGTAAAGTAACGCCCAGTTTAAATTCTGCGCTTCATTCTCAGCATAGTTAAATGTACGTTATTCTGTTGTTGACTTCAGAGTCCGTACACCCACTTTACACCAGTAAAATGACGTCATCCACCATGATTCTGTTCATCAAGGTCTTACAAACATTGTAAACAAACATTTTGTTTTTGTGGTGGATAAATTATAATCTGAAGTTATTTGTGTACTACATGGAAACAAGGCAACTCGCAGTGCTTTACATGGAGCATAGAGGGCCTGAAAACAAATGGTGAAATATTGAAGGTAAAGCAGCGTTATTGTCATGATACTGTGAGTGGAGGGTCAGTCTGAGCGCGCCGCCACATTGGGACAACCTAACCTAATGTGCCTAACATGCGTGTTTCGATGGTGGGAGGAAACCCACGCAGACACGGGGAGAACAAGGTCCTGTTCCAGCTGGGAACTGAACCCAGAACCTTCTGTTGTGTGGCAACAGTGCTGACCAACAAGCCACTGTGCTCTCTGAAGTCTTAAAGGCAGTGTAAAAAGATATTGAAAATATGGTGAAATGTTGAATTTGGAAGTTAACAAATGTAGAATAGAAGAAGACAGATAAAAACCCTAAAAACCATTTCACACCGAGTGCAGATTTTGGAAATTTTCAATAAATGATTTCATGTGTTCTAGTGGAAGCTTTTCAAAACACCTTTGATGTACCTGCAGAATTACTACACACTTGTGAAATCATTAGTTTTGTTTGCCGTCAAAATTTTCAAACACCTCTGATCATGTTAATGCCATCGTGCTCATGTCT
>JAQFJB010327188.1:0-10284 GCA_029874875.1 Naso minor
ATTGTGTTCTGTTGTGCTATTTATTGTGTTTTTATCTTACTGTGCAGCACTTTGGAAACCTTGTGTTTGTTAAAATCATGCTATATAAATAAAGTGGATTGGATTGTTACCTTCCTCGCCTTTCAGGCAAGCTTTTATTGTCCATGAGTGGCAGGACTGATGAGAGAGCTGTTTCTTTCTCTTCATTTAAGGCATCTGTGAAATCACTGAGTGGAGCCAGGACATACCTCACTGTTTGGTGTCTTTGGGCATCAGGTACCATTCGTCTCTGTCGTCAGCCAGAGCAGCACAGACACAGGTGTTCTGCCATATCACAGGTGGATCCCCATCAGGTGGGCTCACCAGCGATTAGGTCACATTGTGGCAGATTTAAAGATTCTGTTTGTCTTTCAGCAGTCTCGACATCAGACAGGGACCGACAGCTTGCCACACGGTCACTCTCTGGGCTTTCAAATCCATGTTGTGGCCAAAACACAGAATCCAGGTGTAGTCAGTCAAGGCCTTGTAGTTGTCTGAAGCATTACCTGTTGTGATACCAGACATTTTGGCCACATTGAGCCCACAGGAACCTGAGTGTCAGCGGCGTGGTCAGACTGCAGAGCTTCCTGTTCATCAGGATTCTGTGATGAAATGAAGTTTTACAGCTGTGAATGTGCATACAGCTGTGCTGGTCCAGAGGGTCGTTGTGCAGGAGAAGAATGACTCTGCATGACCGCTGACAGCGTTGTGCTACAATAGCAAGGCACTTGCAGTAAAAAAAAAAGGTACATTTTTTTCCAAAAGCACTATGGTACCTTTTTTACAGCAGTACTTTCTCACTGCTGGTAATACCATACAAGACTATGGCCAGTCACAGCATCTGCCAGCTCTGCCCGTGGTCCCAGTGCCACGCGGTCTGACAACAGAACAGCTCTGACTGACTGAGACCTCCCTTTCCAAAATCAGACTCTGTGAAGTGCAACATTATGCTCTGGGCAAAACTGTTTGAATGTTCTCATTCCCTGACAAATGCCTCACAGTTCAACAAGCACAGCTACGTCTGCTCCTGAATCTCAGAGTTACCTGAAGGATGTTTCTGGGTTACTAACCCTTGAACCAACACTGAGGCCATGTTGTGCTGCTATGAGCAGACAATATCTGGTTCACTTCAGTTACTTGTAGTTCTCCAGGGCATAGCAAGCCTAGCCGCCTAAGCTAAAGTCCAGGGCTGGAGTCTGGGGATGGCAGCTCTGGATTTGCTGCGTTGATAACCCGGAGCTCAGACCTGACACCACAGCTTAACTTTTAACTGTAACACTCATAGAAAGAGACGTGTCCTCCCTTTGTCCTAAACTGTGACATCCTTACAAGAGTCCTGGTTTGTTTTCTGAATGAAGTGAAGCACAAGTTAAAGCCACTGCACTGTGATCTGTGAACTTCAACAAGTATCTTTATTTTATAACTTTAAGCTGTTTTCACTGCTGAGTCACAAGCTTCCACAGCTTGCTGGACCTAGACAGAGGGGCGTGGCTTAATGAATAGCCAGTTTCCTCCCATGGAACTGGGAGTTGAGTTGTGGAGTTGTTTGTGGATTGGAGATGTTTGCGTTTACACCTGTGATCAGTGTGGTCAGAATGCATCCTGACCACCTTCAGCAGTGGTTTGGAGAATGGGAATCTGTCCTCAGTGCATTTTGACTGCATTTACACCTGTACTTGTGTGTGATCAAATGCTATCTGATTGCACCCTGATCACAAAAAGATGCATTTTAATAGCAGGTGTCAAAGGGGTCTCAGACCTAATGAGGTTCAAACCGTTGCTGGAAGGAAATTTTAGTAACTAGACCTCTTTCAGTTTGTGGAGTTGAAGAACACTGCTGTATAGAGTGACAGCAAACAAAGCTATGCTAATTCTGACACACATACATTTTGTTAATAAAGAGCCTCCCAAGCACACCTTTAATTTTATAAAGCAAGTGTTTATAATATGAATGAGGGAGAGAAGCTTAACTTCAGACCACAGAGATTCAATTAGGAGCTTAAAAAACTGCTGAGAGCTGGACTCAGACGTTTAAAGAGGATGTCGTTTACACATTCTCAGGTCTTTATTTTTTTAAGGCAGACTCCTATAGAGCAGCTTGGTATGATTCACCGCACAGTAAACTCTACTAATCTTGCAGAGCCTCTGCCTCTCGTCCTTTGTCTTCCTCCGTCCCATCGCCCTCCTCCCGCTGAGCCCACTTGGTTTTGGTCGGTCACCTTGTGGAAGACTAGGGGCTGCTGAGCTCCATGAATGTGCACAGTGTACACGCTAATGCTGCTTTCAAAACGACTTTTGTCCAATTAGTGACACAAAACAAACACATAAGCCTCTGACTCCTCAACACGACCTTGCATTGATGTATCAGCACCGTCCTTTAGCAGTAGCCTAGCCGCTAATCCAACTTCATACTGGCTCATGTTACTGCCTGAGCTGATGTTAACCAGTAATTAATAAACTCTGACCAGAACAATCTGTTGAAGTCAGGCATATGCCAAACTCTCCGGTCAGAATGTCCAGTGAAATCTCTCTAACACAGTTTGAAATAAATGGTAAAAAAAATTCATTTATAACGCGCTTCTCTAGTCTTTCAACTACTCAAAACACTTTTACAACACAAGTCAGCATTCACACACACTCACACACCAATGGCACAGCTATCAGGAGCAGTTTGTATCTTTTGCCCAAGGACACTTTGACATGAGGAGCCGGGCATCGAACAACTGACCTTCTGATTGGTAGACAACCCGCTCTACCTACTGAGCCATAGCTGCCCCATAACATGGCCACATGACAAAAGCCGGTAAATTTGGGGTGTAAATTTATGACTTTCTTTGCAGCACAATATAACGACATCGTCACCATCGAGGCTCTGCCGCCACCACCTGCCTGCAAAATATTTATTAATATTTATAATAATAGTAACAACAACAACAACAACAACAACAACAATAATAATAATAATAATAATAATATTTATTAATATTAATAAATGTTTGACCAGAATTTTTCCAGTTTGTCCAGGAAATTGAAATCCTCCAGGACAGTTTCATGTAAGCACTGGTTACCGCAGTGAAGTTAGTTTGAGGTTGGCTGTCCCGACCCAGCAGTTTACTGTCTGTCAACTATCCAACCTCAGACCAGCCTCACGGCGGTGCTCATGTCGGGGAAACAATCCTGTGTGAGGCCCTGTCTGTGCCCGACTGTACGCTCTTCCACTTCCACAGCCAAACACCCTTCAAACAACTGGCTTTTTCTCTACAGTTCTAGGGAAGATCTCGAAGTTTCCAAACATGTCTGAATGTTTGGGAAATCTGTTTGATTGAAAGTAATAAATCATTTGTTTTTTCTTTAAACTCAAAGACATCGCTGCATTTTGGCTTAAGTCGAAGAATAATGTGGAGGACAGAGGTTGTATTTAAAAAAAATTTTTTTTTTAAAAAAATGTGCAACATTAATTGCTTCGCTTCCTCCTTTTGCACGTTTAGTTATTCTGGCAATCAACTCACCACGAGAATTCTTCGTTTCGTTACAACCTGTCGGCTCAGTTTGAAGTGTTGTTTAGCAACTGTATCAGACAGGTGATGTATGTTTGTGCGCTAGTGATTTGATTTAAATGACTCGACTCATTAAATTGTAGAACCCACTGTAGTCGATAGCGGTGTTGATAAGCTCAAACGTTACTGATTTGGGGTTTTTGAAAAATATTGAACAAGGTTTCGATCCCTATACAACTCTAAGGCTGCTACAGACTGCAGGGGGTCAAAGATATTCTGTATGACAGCAGCACTCACTGTGGCAAAAGCGTCAATCATTCACAAGATTTATTTACAGCTAAATCTTTAGAAGATGATCAGTGGGCCAGTCTGACTTCATACGCGGGCTGGAGTTGGCCCGCGGGCCGCCAATTGAATAGGCCTGGTGTAGGGGCTTTGGTGCCTGAGTAAACACTGACTATGGTAACTCCCACTGTTATGTCTTCAACTGTTTATCTCAGTACATAACTATGATGATATGGACTTGGATAATATGACAACCATTTATTCCCGGCACCGATCATACAGCATGGATAATAACAACAACAGCATTGGCAATGCCTTGTGCCTCAGTTACTACGGTGGCCTTGATAACCCAAAATACATAACATGTCCTCCCCTCTTACAACAGATGTCCTTTCAGAGAAACAACAGAGAAATTGCCTGGCCTCTCAGCTTTGAGGTGTAACATAAACATTCACTATATCTCATTATGTTACCACATCAACACATGACTTAACACAGTCAACTCCAAGTTACAACGTAACAATTCTTCTTATTCATTCTGAACTCAAGCATGAGGGTAGACTGCCTCGATCCCTCAACTGATCCCAAGGGGATTATTCTGCCCCCTGATGGTTTGGGTCTGATCTACCCTAAAAACTCAGACGTGCAGGAGTCACCACTCTTGTAGGTTATCGGCACTTTGCAGGAATATCAGTCTTATCGTCCACTGAGGGTAAAGTGTCTTGAGGACCTAATGTCACAACAGTTGTCTTAGTCCCATCTGTTGTCACATCCACAGTTACATCTGCAGCTGGAGCAAATGTCTCTGGTGTAACAGGGTGCTGCACTTGTGCGGAAAGTGGAACTAAAGTGTTGACAATTGCACCTGAAGAATCTTCAGAGAGCAGCTCCAATGACACTAGTGGAGCTGACAGGAGTTGGTCAACGGACGTTGTAGGAGACTGGTCTGGTTTGAGCAATAACGGTGGCAGGAACCCACTTAGCCTCTCCTCTGTAGTTTCTTGCTAACACACTCTCTCCCGATAAGAAAACTTTTTCCCTTGCATGTTGTTCTCTGCATTGTGTCTGTTTTTCCTGTTGACCTTAAACTGTCTTTCACTGCTGTGGGCTTCAACAGGTCAAAGGTAGTATGCAGATCTCTCTTTAACATCAGGCTAGCAGGAGATGATTTTGTGGTGGTGTGTGGAGTGTTTCGGTAGTTCAACAGAAAGTTGTGAAGTCTTTGATGTAGCGGCCCATCTTCTTGTGATGCTTTTCGTGTGAGTTTAAGAGTCTGAACAAACCATTCAGCAAGACTGATAGTGGCAGGCAGGTAGGACGCTAAGGTGATGTGTTGCACTCAATTGGCCTGTAGAAATGCAGACATTTCCTGCGAAACAAGTTGGGGTATTTGTCAGAAATTAGCTGAGAAGGAGATCAAAAGCAACTGAACATTTCTCCTATCTTTTCGATGATCTTTTCTGTATTAATCAATCTCATCTCATCAGACTATTTACTGTGTGCATCAACAGTGATCAGAAACATTCTGTTCTCCAACGGTCCTGCAAAATCAACGTGTACACAATGTCATGGCTTTTGTGGAAATTCCCGTGGATGAAGAGGAACTAATGGCAGATTGTTTCTGATTTTGTGACAAGATGAACAAGTTGTAGCTATCTCTTCAGTTCGTTTGTCCTTGCCTGGCCACCAATAGTAGCTTTTCGCCATCTCTCTCATCCCTACTATTCCACTATGTCCAGAATGTCGTGAACGTTTTTGCACAAAGTGACAGAATGATTATGAAGATCAACCGCCTTCCCCATAGCAAACACCCTGACTGGACAGAGAGCTCCAACCTCCTCCCAAGGTAGGGCTTTAGATGCACTCTGTCACCAGCAGGTTGACCTTTGACATTAATGTCCATGACTTCTGACATTTCTGGATCATTACAAATCTTCTTTTTGACTTACACAGCTGACACAGGTGCTTTTTCCAGCTCTCTGAAGAAGAATATGTCCACAGTGTTTGATTCAGGCCTAGTGACAGGAGGTGGCAGTCTGGCAAAACCATCCACATTGTAATGTGAGTCTGCTTTACAATACCTGATGTCATATGAATGGGCAGATAATAACAAAGCCCACCTCTGCAGTCTCGATGCAGTGAGAGATGGTATCCCAGTTTGTGGTCCCAGGATGGTCGTGAGAGGTCAGTTACGAGTGTAAACTTCTTCCCATACAAGTACTGATGAAATTTTCTTACTCCTAAAACAATGCTTAGTGCCTCTCTTTCCAATGTAGCATAGTCAGGCTCTGCTTTGTTCAATGTCCTTGATACAAAAGCAATAGGCTTTTCTTCACCATTTGGCAGTACATGAGAAATAACTGCTCCCACTCTGTATAGAGACACATCACAAGCAAGCTGAAGCGCAAGTGATGGGTTGAAATATGTCAGAACCTCCGACATAGTCGGCACATCCTAAGCTTTTTGGAAAGCCTCCTAACAGGTGGCTGTCCATTTCCATGTCTTGACTTGGCATAACAGCTCATGCAGTGGCTGTAGCAGTGATGCTAGGTTAGGAATGAAACGTCCGTAATAGTTCAATAATCCTAAGAAGGATCGCAGTTGGCTGACGTTCTGAGGTGGAGGTGCATCCACTACAGCTGCGATTTTCGAGGGGGCGTCATGAAGTTCTTTAACATCGATCACATGTCCAAGATATTCCACAGATGGCTGAAAGAACTCACATTTGTCCTTGTGAACTCTCAACCTGTATTCTCCCAATCTTTGAAGAGTAGCATCAAGGTTGCACAGTTGCTCTTCATCGTTTGCTCCCACTGAATATCATCAAGATAGCACTGCACTCTTGGCAAGCCACTGAGGATCTGATCCATAGCCTGCCGAAACAGAGCCGGGGCCGAGGTGGTGCCAAAAGGCAGTCTGTAGTATCTAAAAAGTCCTTTATGTGTATTCATAGTCAATATTTCATGTGACTGTTCCTCCACATGCATTTGCAGGTGCAGCCTGACTGAGATCTATTTTACTGAAGTTTTGTCCTCCACTCTGTCCAGCAATTAAGTCGTCGATCAGAGGAAGTGGATATTGTCCTGCTACTAGGACAGGGTTAAGGGTTACCCTGAAGTCTCTACAGGTCTGGATTCCACCATTCTTTTAGGCACTGGAACAATGGGCGTGGCCCACTCATTAACTGTCACAGGCTCCAAAACCCCATTCTTGACCATAGCATCCAAGTCAGCTTCCACCTTCGGTTTGATAGTATAAGGCACCAGTCTTGTTTTCAAAAACACAGGTTTCCTACCAGGTTTAACATGCGGCTTCACTGTAAAATCTTTCATGCTGCCTAATTCATCATGAAAAATCTCGTTATGCTTTTACAATATTGCCTGTAGTTGAGTGGAACTGGGTGGCAGCTTTCTCACCTCTTGCCAGTTGAGACACATTGCCTTTGGCCACACACGTCCCATTATGGCTGCGTAGTTTCTCTTGGTGACGTAAACTGGAAGTCTCACAGTCTGACTGTTGCACTGTACCAGTACATCTGTCATCCCTTTCATGCACTGGGTGTCCAGTTTATGCTCTGAAGACGGTGTCTGAAGGATGTAGAGGAAGATGCATTTTCTGTAAATTTTATAAGACACTAATGATGCCTTCAATCCAGTGTCTATTTGCATTTTTACTGAATGTCCTTCCAACTTAGCTTTAGTCCAAAAAAACATCTGAGCTCTCATCCACATTCATTACTTGTACCATATTTACTGTAGTAGACATTTCCTCTTCTGAAGAATCACTGTTCCTCTCCTTTCCATGTTTACCTGTGTGAACATGTCTTTTCTTCTTGTATTTTGCTCTGTCCTTTTTATTTTCAGTCTTTGAGCTTTTTTTTATTTCTGCACGCGTGCTCCACATGGCCTTTTTTCCACAGTTATGTCAGTGCATATCCTTACACCAGCATGTAGAGGCCAGATGACCAGATTTACCACAGCGAAAGCATGGCCCTTGAACATCTTGGTTACCGTTGCTGAGTTTGTAAACTTTTTCTGTTGCTTGCAGCCGCTGAGCCTCTTTAGATGCTATTTCCATTGTCACACTTAAGAGTCAAATCACTTTCAGTGAGTTATTTCCTCTGTGCTGCTTCATTTTTTTAATCCACTTACAAGCCTGCCAATGAATGCTACATTTAGCACATGTCTAAACTCTCAGTTTTCAGCTAGTTTGCGGAAAGCTGCAACAAACATGATGACAGACTCACCCTCCTCATGGTTGCGTCTGTGAAATCTGAATCTTTCTGCAGTCACTAGAGGCTTGGGGGAAAAATGATTAGTCAGTGTATCCACAGTTGCTTTTTATGTTTTGCTTCCTGGTTTTGTTGGCTGCAGAATATTTTGAAGCAGGTTAAAAGTTTTAAGTCTAATCAGACTAAGGGAAGTGGGCACAGTCTTGTCATTACTTTTTATGTCTCCATGCCGACGATAGCCAGGGCCGGAGGCACAGCGAAAGTCAACATGCTGTGCCCACAGACTAGCCTCCCTTCACTATCAAATGCTGATGTCTCTGCTCTGCTCTCTTTCATTTCGGATTTTTAAGTTTGCGTGACTTGTTATGGTAAAAAAAAAAAAAAATGGCAAGAGGGCTGTTTGGAAGTACTTGCAATTGAGGTAGAAAAACATGGAAAGCCAAAAAATACAAGCAAGCCTATAAGCAAGAGATTCTGCAGAATAGCGCTCACCAAATTAACTTTACTAACACAAGCAATTTAGCACGGCAACTAAAGAACTGACTTTCCGACATATTTAAAGCATTCCCAGAAGTTGTTGTCAGCTCCCTTTTCATTACAACTGTAACATAAAACTAAATGATTCAGCAAAGTGCATTTGATGTGTGATTTTGTTTGTTACCTTCGTTTGGAACATAGATTGTATTAGGGTTCCCAAGATACTTAAATGTGTGTTTGTGTGTGTGTGTGTGTTTTTGTGTGTTTGCTGCCTCTCCCCCTGCCTCTCTTGGTCATCCTCCTGTAGCTGATTCTGTAACAGAAAATATTGAAGATTTCAGGTCAGGTAGCTCAGTGACTGTTATAAACAGCGCACACACACACACACACACACACCCCTCTTGAGTGCAAGCAGTAGATTTTCTGATATGTTTAGAGAACATTATTCCATATATGGGTGTATAAAGCTAAAGTTGCATTTTGATGACAGATGACTTACAGATTGAATGGTTAGGACAGTGGCCTATGAGCTATGGCTACATTACGTTGGCTTTAACACAGGGTTTAGCCACCACAGACATCATATGTAACATAGTTGTAAACAACACATTCCCACACACACACACTCACAGACACTCGCAACTCTAGTTTGAATTTACCGATCTGGTGACAGAGCATAAGTCTTGAGGTTATTAAAGTGTAAGGAAACCCCCAGTTCAGTGCAGACTCTGCCCACTTCAGAAATTTGAAAAATGTACAAAAGGTGGGCATTCTGGTTCTGAGAGGAGGGAGGGGGAAGGCGGGAGTGACAGTGACATCCCCTGGCCAGAGAGAAATGGAGGGTGACTCAGTGATTCCGCAGCACCATTGCCTTAGAGCGGTCTAACATAACGTTAGTTAGAAGGCTAATATCAGCAAATATTCTCATATGGTGTAACGTTAGGATATGTAATTTCAACGAGACGCTGAAGCTAACCCTAACAAAAACAGCCTGTCATCTGCAACCACTACCGAGCCAGATGAGGGTCCAAGGGGAACGGATGCAGTCCGGCAGAGCTTCTACAGCTGCTGAAAGCACAAGTCCAAACCACAGCACCGAAATTGAAAAACACAGAGTTGGCAGCAATGAAGTTCTAAGTAGAAAATGTAATCAAGCTGCAAGGTTAGCAAACTGCCAAAAAATGTTAAAACTGCGAATGATGTATCTCAATTATCGTACAGGCTATTTGAAAAACAGCGGGCTTCCACAGACTCCCACTCAAGGGTGGGGTGGGGGGTTAACATTCGACCATTAATATAAAGTTCTTGACGGCGGAGCCACTATGACGTAGAAATCCACAGTGGCTCTCTACGTCACACTGGCTTCGCCTTTTCAGAACTGATTTTACAAAGCAGATATCCATTTGAACAATTTTCAAGCCATAAAATGCCAGTTTTATCAGTTTGGTGTGAATGTCAGTATTAACACCAGAGCGGAGAGCGGGAGCCAGTGGGCGGGGAACTGAGAGTGGGAGCAGACAGCGGAATGAGGAGAGTGCAGAGAGAGACAGCGGAGATATTGAGAGACAGATAGCGATTTTTGAAATAAAACAATAAAATGCCGACAGGACTTTACAGCGTGGATGAGGTGTTTACACTGATCTTTGCCGATGACGATTCAGAAGGGGACAATATGCCCTCTGATCGCGATCGCTCGTCAGAGACGAGTGATTCTGACAATGGGGCAGCTGCTGCGCCCACTGAAAGTGCACAAGCACACACTGATCACGGCGAGAG
>JAQFJB010327191.1:0-10284 GCA_029874875.1 Naso minor
AGTGCTGTCAAAGTTAATAACACGTTAATGAAGTGTTTTGAAAAACTTTAAAAATATCCCTTTAAGGTACATTTGGAACTGACAATATAAAAGGGTGTGATTAATTTGAGATTAATCTCAAGTTAACTATGGAAATTATGTGATTAATCATGATTAAATATTTAAATCGATTGACAGCACTAATTTATATATATATATATATATTTTTTTTTTTAATTAAAAAATAATAATTTCTACCTCTATTTGTGTGTTTGTGTGCAAATGCATGTGTACCACATGCACCACACACAACTTTTACCACCACTCTTTGTTGTCAGGGTTGTTGTTGTTGCATCTGTATGCTTGTGTAAATCTGTACCTACTTTATTGCACAATTAATGCATAAAAAAGAAAAGAAATGTTAACTGTTTAATAAATTAAGTCACTGAGTATCATCCATATATGTTCTTATATTGGTAAAGAAACATTAGCTTATGAGTTAAATATTTTTCATGTAAGATTTTAGTGATTTTAAACATTTATTAATCACACATGTAGAAATGTATCAGCACAGGGAAAGGATTAAATGTTTTCTCTGCCATAGCCACAATTTCAATATAACGGAACGGCATCCACCCAAAAATATTATTACATTTTCGGGTTTCAGTTATTTCTCTTGTCCATAATGAGAAAATTCTGTTGCCGCCGAGCCTCTCCACATCTTAAAAAATTCCAGTAGCCTTCCTTGTTGAACAAGAGAGGGTGTTGGGATGGAGCCTGACTTAATGCAAAGGTTCAAGCCCAGAATCATACCAAGCACTCAGCATAGGGGAGATCGGTTTCTTTGTGCTTAATTTAATTATTGCCTATGTTACCCATTGTATGGTTGTATTGGTTTAATCAACCAGCTTTTAAGTTTCCCTTAGTTCTTGTTCTTTTAAGCCTGCTTGCTTTGCTAGCTGTATCTTGCAGTAGAGTTGTGTTTTATTGACCCCTTTAAGGGCTTTATAGAGTACTTTTTGTTCAATCTATTCTGGTGTCAAATAAACCTTGGCATGAACTTTATCCTTATGTTTCCTATAATTTGACTGCTTGGTGTAAACAGTGTGATTTGATTAAATACGGGCGGATGGGTAAGCCAGGATTAAAATAGCAGAAAGGACAAACCCTACGAAGAAGCATTTTCGTGTAAGAGTGTCTCAGAGTTTTTAATTTGCGTTTTCAGAAGGATACTGCAGGGTGTGTCAACTATCAACTCCAAGAGAAACAATATGTCTTTTATTTGCTATTTTTGGAGCTTTGGAAAAAGGCAGAGGACTGCGCTTCCAGAGGTCTCCTGTGGGAGATGCTGTGGGAGTGTAAAACACCAGCCCTGGTGTTATGAGAGCTTCAGTCCTTTTGGTGTGAGTTATGTTCTGCCTCACAGACATTAAGTTGATTTCAGACACCCAGAAGGACACAAATGGATTTGCCTAACAAATTGGTCTATATTTACAGTGAACAAGAAGAAGAAACTTGTAATATGGAGACAACAGAAACCGTCACGTTAAGATTGATCGAAATGTTTGGATGATTGGATCACTGGCAACAAACACCAGAAGCGGTTTAGAGTGCTGAGGATCCATCGATCTATCTCATTATGTTTTCTGTGGTTTTATTTGCTTTCTCGTTTGGCCCTTTGTTATTGCCGTAGTTATTGTGCCCTTTATTATTTTACACTGTCTGTTATTCCACACTGTTGCAAGCCTCTGATTTTGTCTTTCTGGTTTGTTTCATTTTCTTCCCATAGATCTTTTTTTGAGTAATTTGACTGTCTGCACGTATGTATAACTCAAAGCTCGATATATTAGGTTTCCCTGCTTTGTATTTTTAACATGAGTCATACGTTTGATGAGGGCCTGTATAAATAAACCTGATGTGACTGAAAGTCCAAACCAAACAAGTTCTTGCAGGAGAGCTTTTCAAAAAGCAGTCAGCTGATGCCAGTACGGACTGTTTTGTTTTATGAAACTGTTTCTAAAACCCTGTAAATTAAAATATGATTAAGGAGACGGTTCAGCTCTAAATAATATGACATGATAAATAAAGAGTAAAACCACAAATTGTGCAACCTAAACACACTGGCACAACCCCCATTACCCACTGACGCAGCAGATGCAGTTCATTACATTTATTGTATTTTTCTTTTTCATAAATTCAAGCTAGTTGTGAAACATTGTGTGATAACGCTCTTCTGTGAAAGCATAAGGGAAGTTCATTGTCTATGTGGCAATCCAAAGGAAATGAGAGCACAGAGTCCTGCATCCTTGAATATTTATTAACATCTGCAACATCAAAACTTTGGCATCTGGACAGTGGTTAGTTTGCATCCCGTTCTTTTTGATTGTTCATCAGAAAGATTTCTTAGGGGAAAAAAAAAGAAATGAGCTCACACAAGTCTTTGTGGTTTGTGAGTTTGGTTATGGAACAGAAACAGCGAGGCATGAACCACAAGCATAATTGTTTTGTTGTTTCAGAACACATCAAATGACACAGAGGCATTAGAGACATCACTTTTGTTCATTGTACATACGGAAAGACACGAGTTATACTGAAATATATAATATATTGAGACATAACAGCTCGGATCACTGCAGGTCGTGAAATAGTCAAGAAATGTAACGGCAGGAAGCCGTGTACTAAAGTTGCATTATTTCATTAGAGTCAGCTCGACTTCCAAAGAGTGTCTGTTTACACAAATCATGTATTTTAAATTTTGTGACCATTTCACAAAACATTATTTTCTGCGTCAGTTAGCACAACTTCAAAATGCACATTTTGCGTTTGTGTTCATGAGTTGTTGTTCTTGTTCCCACGTGCTGCAGGGAGATAACGGAGTGGCCATAACTGAGTGCAGATCAGAGCAGACCTGGTCGTTTTGGAGTAAAGTTGGGAGTTTTGTGTCATCGATTTCAGTGTCATGGCTGAATATTTACCTGACTTGAAGAGAGTGGATGAGACCTTTGATTTTGATGTCTGTCCATATTTATTTCAGCCCTGGTAAACAGAGAGGGAGCTTCTTCAATTTGAAGAGCAAGCCGGGAGAGTGAAAACGAGATGTTGTTACACACAGCCCAGAACAAGTGAAGGGTTAGAGAAACGTTTTGCAAGCTGTTGGCAGAGACAATCTGAGCCGGTCAGTGGTGAAAACAAGCACTTTTAGTGGACGAACTTTGACCTTGCGCATTTTCCCCCAAGAACTCTGTTCTAACTTGTGCCTCTGCTGCTTTTTTTAAAGAAAGAAAGAAAGAAAAAGAAAAATATCGAAGTTCTCTTTTAAGTCAACACTGAACAAAGGGTTGTGAGACTGTTTTGGACAAAACAAAGATGGCAATCAGCGTTCTGCTTTGGGCAATCAGGGTGATTTGTCTTCAGTAGTTTTTATATTTGTTGCTTCAATCAGTTCAGATAGGTCGTGATTAACGATTAGTTGACCTGAATTCGCACGACTAAATTCGACCCTCCAGAGCTGCATGCTCATTAATGCATGAATGCACTGAAAAGATTTTCACAGGTGATTTCCTTGATTAGAAGCTCCCCACCGACATCGACTGTTTAAATGTTTTGCATGAATGAAAGATCTTAAAAGGCAGCTCTTATTTAGTTCCGGGTCACTGTTCACAATCAAAAGAGTGTCCTGATGAAAGAACTGCAAGAGTGTAAAGGTCGTCACAACAAAAACAAGTGACACCATTTAATTAAATGAATACGTACGTTTTCTAAACTAAAAAACACATGCACACACAACCTCAGCATTGCCTGTAACGTGTTTGCTCAGTGTGTGAGATGAAGTCTGCAAGATGGCCTGAAGCTTGCTCACGTCTGGCTGAAAACCAGAGCAGTTCTGCTCTGAAGCTAATGTGTTGGGATTTGGATGCAGGAAAAAAGTTTATCTTGGGACACAAAGAACTTGTGGGCGTTTTATTAAGCTTTGTGGAAGCTGCGGTGTGTTCTGATGTATATGTTCTGATTTAGGTGTCCTCAAGTATGAGGGGAGGCAGCTGCTGTCTGCTAGCCAAGGCCACGGCCACGGTAAATGGACTTTTGAAAACACATATCTCTCTCTAACTCTCTCCTCGCTTTGTTCTTTCATCGACTCTGAGCCAATGTTTTCCTCCCACAAAATTCACCTTTTTTAAAATGCTTTTCCAAGGTTTAAACATGCCTCCCTCACACTATAGAGTGGTTGGAGAAAAAATAGAGCTTCTTCAAACCAAACATGACTTCAGTTCCCACTTTCTTTCGCTTGAATCTCTTGTTTGAACCTCATCTTCTTCCTCCTACAGCACAAGGGAGGAACAGAGGCATTACATATTTGCCAAATGGGACAGTCCTCCTCAGTCGGGCAATATTTTGAAGCAACGTCAGCCTGTTCATGATGCACAGTTAGATAACCTGACACTTAGAGGAAGAAGAAGAAGTCTTTATTGTTTCATATGCAATTACAACTTTGTGAGAGTTGTTATCTGCATTTGACCCATCCTAATTCTAAGAGCAGTGGTCAGTTAGCGTATGGCGCCTGGCGGCAAACTGTAGGTCAGTGCCACGGTCAAGGGCACTCACAGGAGAACTATACCTATATGTACATGTTTTTGGAAACCAGAGTAAGGGCTTGTAATTGACTGCTCTGGATAATGAGAAAAGCTGCAAATACTTCATATAAAGGTTATAACTGGTTAGTTAAAGGGTACCTGTAAACTACGTCTATCCATTTTAATCTTAGTTGGCCTTTTAACAGCATATTAGTTGATATAAGATCTGAATCTGCAGCTTGGAGTATATCACTGGACTTTCCTCTCTTTCGCTGAGTTGAGATGCGCTTGGAAATGATCAGAGAACACAAAGCTGCCCAGCTGGCTAATGACTAGCAAATAAACAGATTATTGTTGTTTGAATCACACACACCAAATGAATTAACAAAATGGAAAAAATCTGACGTGTAGCATTTTGACACCTCATAATGACTGTTACTAAATTATTTGTTGTTTATTTGTTCTGTTTCCAGGTTCAACAAAACAATAGTTGAGCAGTGACACAGTGAGGGTCATTTTGCAGACACAGTGGCCTCATGGTGCCTTTGCTTGAGACTCTTAAGGTCCTGATTTTGAAAGTCTGCGAGACGCTTAAAACTTGCAACACTCGCAGTTATGTGAGATGTTTTGGTTACAGGTTGCAGGCAAGATAAGGCAGATGAGGATTCATAAATAATTACAAAGATAAAGCAAATGGGGCAGACATTAAAACCCATGAGAACAGACAAGCAAAGAGGAGTCGAGGACAAATGATTACATAATTGTAAAGAATCCCCTTGGATAGCAACAGGTTGCAATGCAGATTTACTGTTGATACTTTCAGGGTTATGCAATGAGCTATATTGAAAAACACTTATTGTATATAGTTGACAAAACCAGCTCAACTTAAGGTCGACATATTCCTCCTTTCTTCAGTAGTCTTCAGTAGTTTGCTCGTGGAACTGTTGATTTTAAAACTCTCTGTGGTTGCATGCGATTTCTCAAAAAATAGGCAATTTAGAAGCAGTTTTCTCATCAAAATAAACACTTTTGTTGTCTGACATTTCTTTTACATGTCAATGGGGAGCTGGCGCCCCTAAAACTGCAAATATTTGAAAATGGGCTCCAGAGTGAAACCATCATCATCTGAAACCACAGCCTTCTTTCTGGCTGTGTAACTAGCAAGCAAAGTGCCTGTAGATGCAAGTCAATGCATTCCACTCTAGCCACTACCAAACTCTAGTTAAACACTCTGCAGTGCACCAAAAGCAGGTCAAGTTAAAGACAGTCTATTGAGGCAAATTTGAGTGGTCCAAGAATAATAAGAGTCAAACTAAGGCTGAATTTCCTTAATTTTTGGTTGCTTAGAGTTTAGCAGCAACAGAAAATTAACAACAAGCTCCATTTCAATGTAATAAGGGAACTGTGACTTTCACAGTTTTGTCACTCCTTGATGTGTTGCCTACAGTGCCCCCTAGTGATATAACTGTTTCGTAGATAAGCAGACAGAAACAGCAAATGCTGTTGCTGTTTGCAGAATTGCCTTCCGGTATGGTGGAATTTTTTGGTTTTGCAGTGCACGTGAAACTGTTTTAGCATGTAATAAAAGCTGATAAGACATATCAATGCAGCAGATTTCCTGTTGTTGTGCTGTGAGCCTTTGAAAAACAATCTGGAGATACCATTGAGGGTGGAGATCCGTCTGAAACTTTCACACCATTTCTCACATTCTTGTGAATTCACTCCAAGAGAGATAAATCAGCATCAGGGTGGACAAGGTCTCAGTTAGAAAAACAATATTTGTGGGTGGTCCTTGATTCAAATTGAAATATGCTTTTGTTCTTCCACTATTGAAATTGAGTATTTTTAAATCTACGCTCTCAACAAAAGATTAAAAAATTGAGAACAGGAGAAGCAAATTGAACCCATGACCATAATAGAGTTAGCAAGCCACAGTAATATTTTGTCTGACTTGTGTTATTCTCATTATGAGATCAGCTTTACTGTAGGTAAAGCCAGCAGGCTTTTCAGGACTGTTGGAGAAAATTGACAACATCTGCCTTCATGCAGTCATCTGCTTCCTCCGTCTCAATGGCTCAGCCAAGGAGATCCACAAGGACATGTAGGTAACAGCTGGGGAGGGTGCCCTTCTTACAACGTGGTAAAGAAGTGGGATGCTGAATTCAAATGTAGCAGAGAGAGAATTCTTTTTGTCAGACTTGTGCTGATTTGCAATGTTCAATCACGCAAAACAAAAACACCACAGAAGCTATTAACTTCAAATTTTCTGCATAATCACTCAAAGAGTTGATTTGCATGTGCGTGTCAAAAGAGCTGTATAACTCTTTTCCTTCTACCTTAAGCCACGAACTTATCAATCACGGCTCATGCATGAAATTATCCTCCACATGTTACTTATGTTTAACATCAAACAGACGTTGGAGGGAAACTATTAGAAAAAAACCCACCCAAATCCAAAAACATCATCCAACATCGTTAAATAGGCATATTTGTGGGTTTGGAAGTGATAGTACTACATACCAAGCTCTGTCAACACCAATCATAGATCTACGGATTAATGAAAATGCGCTGGATTTACAGCCAGAGTCTCTGAGACTCTAGACACGGATAATGTGTCATTTATATCATCACATAACAAGGGGATAAACCATTGTTTTGCTACTTTTTAACTGTTAAAGAAAGCCCAGAAACAAAATACTTACTATGCAGTAAAATTTAAAAAACAAAACAGTCCAGTAGTCATGCATAAAATGTAGTGTGTGAATTATAAATGCTGCCTTTGTCTTCCACTGAATGCATGATGCATGAAAACAAATGAGTCAAATACTAAAGCCAAAATAGACCACGAACTGTATCGATGCACCACACTATTTGTGAACAAAGCTCATTTCATGTGTTTATTTGCAGCATGATGTCGGATTTTGACTTTTTAATCGTGTGAAAAGATGTCATGTATATGAACATTGCATCCTCAAACAAATATTTGTTTATATTCTTGCCATTTACAGTTCAGTGCAGCAAAACGATCCCATTGTTGCAGATGAAAATATTCATCTTTTGCTTTCATACTTTCTAAAACTAAATCTGATGAGATGATAATACTTGTATACATGGCAGTTGGTTAAATGGCAGAGTCTTTATTAGGCAGTGATTCACACCCTGCACAGCCTTGTCTGGGGGCTGCAATGTTATTTACCAGTGGAAGTGGATGAAATAAACTCATGCCTCATCTTTATTTGCTTTTAACCTTTATTTATCCATTGAAGAGGTGGCTTGGCAAGCGTGGGCCTTTTATTTTAGCATTCATGTCCACCAGTGACTCAAAAATGCAAAGAGGAGTCAACTGGAAAAAAAAAAAAAAAAACACCATCTGCGGAGAAAGGCCACACAGAGGTTAAGTGGGTCAAATCTAGAGATAATTTTGAATTTGTTACCGAAAGAGATTTACTCCAACTTCAGACTGTCTACACTCACATCTTAACCTTAATTCTTAGCATTGTTTAATCTACTGTCATCCTGTTCAAAAATACATTTTACAAACATTAGCTACTTATTATAAGGTCATGTGGCGACATGGTGTTGCTCTTGTTATTATATTTTATTCTTGTGCTGCTGTTGTTCTTTGTATCAAGTGTCATTGCTGTTGTTCATGTGATGTGACCAAACCAAGACATGTTCCTATCAACCTCGTTGTTGAAATAACAAATAAATCTAAACTTGAGCTAAGTGAGGAGGGGTTGCGCTGAGCCGACCTCTCTCTTTCGCCACCTGTCCACCTGTCCACCTGTATCGAGTGGCTAGACAGAGTCAAGATGGCTGGAAAAGGAGCATAGTATTGCTGTAAACGGTACCAGCAGCAACACGTCTTTAAGCCCCCGACAAGACCTCCTACCTAAAGTATTTATGTCTCTTTACAAGCACGTTACATTTTTAAAATTTTTGGCACCTTACAATGTGTCAAACAGCCATTTTCTTTGGGTCTACATTCCCTCAGCCACAAAACATCCATATTCCTACGCACAACTGCAGCCGTCCCTGCAGTAGTCCCAAAGAAATCAGCTGTCTGACAGCAATGTAAAACGCTAATGATCAAAGCACACGCATAAAGGGACATGTATACTTTACGTTGTTGGTGGCTAAAAGACGTGTTGACTATGCTCTGCATTGTGCTGCCTCTCCATGCAGAGGGAGGGCGAGCCGCAGTCATCTATGGCAGGTAAGACGCTGAGGCATAAGTGCTTCATACAACCTGTCATAAAAAAAAAAAAACAACAATCTATCCCTTTAATTATTTTATAATTATCAAAGCTGCAAATAAAAATTTCTGCAGGATCGCATAAAGCATTGTCTGCTTCTTCAACTGCCAATAATGATGTCTGTTATTTGTCATGTAACAATGCAAAAAAATTTTTTCAAAACTTCTTTTAATTATCACAGCATTACGTTATGCACCATTTTCCTTTAAAGGTGTGTGTAGAGGATATTCAGAAGCTCTAGACATCACTGCCGCAACACGCTGCAAGTAAAAACGTCCCTGAAGGGGAAATATTTCGGGGTGGAAATATGGCATTAAAACTGTGAATGCAAAGTCAAATCTACGTATCATGATATATGTGCAAGCAAAACATAATAGAAACAACAGTGAAAACTTATTTTATATTATTTTAAAACTCCAAACAGTAAGACATCGAAAAGGTTAAATAAACCGCCCATTAAAAGGGTTAAGAACTCACACAGCGAGAAACTGTTCAGAAGTGTAAATCAACAGGATATCGGTTGGCCAAGGGAAGGCGTTTGTTTTTTATTTTCATAGGAAGGAAGAGTGGAAGAGCTGGGCCATTCAAAACCATGTGATGGGTCATCAGAGGTTTAATTTATGCCTGCTTGTGCAACATGAGCTCACCTCGGGTTTTAGTAACAGTTTTACAAGAGAAAAACCTCCCTTTCAAAGGGATATTTGAAGCATTTGACATACAGTTTCTCATAGGAGATTGATAATTTATGACTCTTGTCTTTAAACTTACACGAAACACATGTCTCCACCTCTCCTTCCATCAGAATTAACCCCAACCCTTTCACACTCAAATAAAGAAGCACAGTTGCAACACAAATGTACAAAACTCTGTTCATCTTAGCCCTGGTATCCTCTGGAAAACTACCATAGTTCTTATTAATGCAACAATATTTCACAAGGTCGCACTGCAGAGTGCTGAAACCTGGAACTTAGTCAGTGTTTCTGTTCAGAATGAGAAGAATTCATCCCTGCTGTGCCCTGCATGCGGTTGATATACTGCTCAAAGTTAAAAGCTACAGGAAGAATCTCGAGAGCAAAGTGTTTCTTTATAACCTCAACCAAAATAAGGTTTGACATGTCTGTTTCTTGGCTTTTTCAAAGCAAACCTGCAATAACAAATAAAAGTTTTACAGTTGAGGCAATGTGGACGATCTTCCTCTACGCGTTACTTTTCGCCACTTCTGGCATCCTGACTTGAACCAGTATTGCAGAGCCAGGTGTTTATTTTCTTAATTTACCTTGTCACCTTGTCATCATTTCAGATTGGAACATTTCATTCACGGTGGTTTCTGGTGAGTCAGTTTAGTTTTCCTTCATTTCTATTTGAGGGTTTGACCATTTGACTCACTGGAAAAAAAAAATGCATTGGTTCAGCTGAAAGGAACCTGGATTTTTAGCAACTCCACGAGCGTGTTTCATAAACATGAATTGTCTTTTATT